>PVKE010004017.1:0-67559 GCA_004027555.1 Craseonycteris thonglongyai
GAAGACACACACACACACACACACACACACACACACACACACACACACACACACACACACACACACACACACAACTTCCAAACAAAACAAAACCCAGAAGCTTGGGATCACTTATCCTGAGTAACAGGAGACTTGGACAATAGTAGTGTCAGAAGAAAGGTGACTAAGTTAGGCACAGAATCTACCTCAAACCTCAATTCTAACAAAAAATACTTTCATTCTACAAAACAGCTCAGGCCACTGACAGAAGTCATCTGTCATGGTGGCCAGCCCTTGGTACACTTAAAAAGTCTTCCTTTCTTAGGACATCTCCTTCCGTGGCCTGCACTCAACTTGGCACAGGACAGTGAAGGGATGGTGCCTGGCCTTAGATTAACTGAGGTGCTGTTATGTATGCACTGTTGTTAATGGATCATTAAAAAAGCCAGGAGTCAGAAAAATCGCATCCATGTCTTTGAATGGCTCCTGCTGTCCCAGCAGCCTACCCTGCTGGCAGAACTAGCTGCTGAGCACCAACTCCAGCAAGAAAAGGAGAGAACAGAAGAAGGCCAATCCAGCTTGCTGTTTTTTGGCTGAGTAGGGAATTGACACAGACCACCTCCGGCTCCTGTCTGGAAGTTTCGAGATCAGAGAGCTTCAGGCACAGCTGGGTTCACAGCTGCACCATTTGGAACATTGTACTCATTAATATTCATAAGTCATCCCCACCAATCGGCAGAGCGGATGCCATTAGCTTAGCATCTGTCGGTTTTTTGTGAGGATTGTGTATAGAGTTTTTTTTCCCCTTTTAAATGAACTTCTTTTGACATTTTGGATTTGCCTCTGTAGGTTTTCTATCCTCGCCTTGCTCTGCTGCATCATATAAAGGAGAGACTCAAGGGAGCCAGGCAAGAAAGAGGGATGAGTCCCAGCCAGGGCTTTGCATCTGCCTGTTGACAAACTTTATTTCTCTTTCAGCACCTGGCACCTCAGACACGCTGCGAGAATGGAAGCAGCATCAGGTAAATTATACCTAACAAGGTTCATGCCCATAACTGTGAGAAGAGCTGGATCCTGGCTCTCTGGAAGACAACCCTTCCTCCAGCGGTGAACTTGAGCCACACACAATGCAGGAGAGCTGTTTCTGAACCGTTATTTCCACGCTGATAAATTCATGATTTATGAGAGTAACAGTTGCCAGCCCTCACTCCCTCCTTCTCTGCTATAGCTTGTTAGACACAAATTGCAACAACAGTCTTAAGTAGTTGAATTTTATTTCAGGCCAAAGCCCCTCAACTCCAAACTAAATGCCATGACAGTCCCACAGCATAGGCTGGTAGTAAGCGAGCCCGCAGACAGGGTGGGATGGCCAGAGGAGGGAGGAGTGGGTAGAACCACACACCCCCAACTGCAGAGCAGCGCAGAATGCCAGCGGCACTCATCTCCCACGGGCTCTGGCTCTCAGTGGAGAGGAATTGCGGCAGCAGGAGGGCAGAACGCCTCATTGTCTGAAGGAAGGCGTGTTGTTCCTCATCTCCATCCCCAGAGTCCTCTCTCCAGGCAGAAACGAAGCTCTTGTGCCCCACTGGACTAAACAGACAGCCTCTCTGCAACACAGCAGAGGGACACGATGGTGGCTGAAGCCCTGGGGACAGGGAGCTGTTACTAAGGGAGAAAAAAGGATTCAAAAAAGAAAGGAGCTCATGCTGCCCCTGCAGAAAAGGTGGTCACGTCTCTGCTTTCTAACCAGAAGAGACAGTGACAGCCCAGGACAGCCTTTCCCAAAACAAAGCTCACTGAGCTGTCCCCATTTTTCCTAAATGTTGAGTAACCACTTCTCTTTCATGGATGGCCATGAGCTACTTTGTGGGTCTCAGGCCCTACACAGCCAGCCTGAGGTCTTAGGATACGCAGGGAACCCCAGTGACAGGAGTCACAGCACTGTCCCATTCCGTGGTATTAGTGGAGGAAAAGCAAGGAGGTGGGAGAATAAATATTCACCACCCTGCCCATGCAAGGAGGTAGGCAAGAGGCCAGCCTCCCACAAACAAAGTGCTCCAGGACCTGCAGCAAAAACAAGAGCCAGAGGGAATAAAACTACACAAGCATTTTTCTTGGGACAATATTCAATATAGTAGCTTAAACTCTGCCACTTAACATATGCCCAAAACCAGCCACCTGAGGCAGAGTTCCTAGGCCCATTAACAAACATCTAAAGAAGCTCAGTTCCCAAGAGAGTAAATACGGGATTCTATTCAAAACCAACAGCCCCTGAGCCTTATGCTTAACTTATGAACATCTGCAGTGTTTATTCCTATGGAAGAAGCTTGAGGAGTTGTCAGGACTGACCTCTGTGCAACCAACCTGAGCAGAGGCAACTGTGAGACACTGAACAACCCAACCTCCCCAACATCTGCCCTGTGCCCAATCCCACCCAAGTGAGGCTCCTTGCCTGCATCTTCTCCGTCTGCCTCAGCGCAGAAACCAGAGCTCAGACCAGAGCTCACTTTTCCAAAACTATTTCTAAATGACCAGGATCCAAAGGCACAGCATGGTCCCCTCCCACAGACCTCCTCAGAGGCTGAGGAGCAGAGGGTCCCTCATCAGGTCTTGCAGAATCACAGCTTGACGGTGAGGTAGGGGGTGGCAGAGGGGGGCATTCCAAGGAAGGAGCCTCAGAGTCAACAACAGGAGCCCACACCTCAAAATGTTCCTTTTCTTCCTCAGGAGGAGGTGAGGGAGAGCTCCTCCTGCCTGACCTTGGAAAGCAGCAGCTGGAAGAGTGGGAAAGGGAAAAGAAGAGAGAGATAAACCAAGTGAACAAGTGAACACACATGGACTGCTACTCAGCCATAACAAGGAATTAAGTATTGATATACACCACATATCTTAAGGCTCCACTTGTTTGAGGTGTCCAGCACAGGCAAATCCACAGACACAGAAAGTGGATTAGTGGTTGCCAGGGGCTAGGGGCTAGGGAAAATGAGAAATCATGCTAATGGGTACAAGGCTTTTTTGGGGGGTGATGAAAATGTTCTAAAATGAACTGTGGTGATTAAAGTTGCACAATTTTGTAATAAAAACAACTGAACTGTACACTAAAAGGGTGAATTTATTTTTTAAAGGGGGTAGGGGATAAGGAACAGAACAAATAAGAAAGGCTTCTCTTCTTTCTCCCCAGGTTTCAATAGAAGAGACTGCTACTCAGAGATGGGTTAGCACAGACCCACATTCCCTTGTGCATGGGATGAAAGAACCAGATACAGGAGAACACGGCCTCTTCTGACAGGCTACCAACACTGTGACTTTACTTTCTCTATCAAATGAAGATGTCACTGGCCCAAGTAACAGTAATTCTAGCTAGCCCCAGGTGTCTCAAAACAGAGAGTTTCAGTTACCTCTTAGGCTGATCTCCTTTAGACAAATGAGAAGAGTCCTGCCTTTCTTCCTGGACCCAGCCACAGTTTGACATAGCATAGCGAAGAATGGCATCAGAAACAGTCATGGGGCTTCGGCCCTGCACACAGGCTTCTATCTCAGGCACTGAGAGCTGGCTTTGCAGGAAGAGGTGTAACTGGCTATCTGATAGGAGGACAACACTCTGTAGGACCCTGGGACAAACACAAGTAAGACAACACAGAGCATCACCCTGGGGATTTACTCTCCCCAACCCCATCTTCTGAAGGGCCCTGGCTGGAGTGAGCATAAAGGTACGAGAAAGGCGTCTACCCCAAATGCACATGTATGTTCAACGGGCCATCATGACTGGTACCTCCCTGCCTCCCTGCCCCCACCCCAGGAGGCAAGTGCTAGCCCCCTATCTACTCACTTTTCGAGGAAGTGCTGCAGACCTTGTCGTCTCTTCTCAATGAACTCATCTGAGCTGCCAAAGAAGGTTGACTTCCCAGGGAGTTCAGGTACAGGCCTGTGGGGTCACATACGTAACACTCAAGATAGTAACACCCAAGACAGTCAATTCAGCCCATGATCAAGGAAATCCCCTAAAATGAGGCAAAAAATAATATAAATAGCTTTTAATAAGGTGGGGGAGGGTTAACAATGTGCCAGGCACTATGCTAAATGTTTTAGAACCCTTATTTCATTAATCCCCCCAAAAAACCTATGAGAAAAATATTAGTATACCCATTCTAGTAGAAAGGAAATAGGCTCAGAGAAGTTGAGTAAATTTTCCAGTGCCACACAGCTAGTAAGCAGCAAAGCTGGTAGATGAACCATCTACGATATGACTTCAAAATTCCATGCTGCTATATACTGTGTTGTTTATACAACCCATTCCCACCATCAACTGTTATTTTAAAAAGAGAGAAACTTAAACACAGAGACAAGGAGAATGCTGGGTCTCTGAGTGTAAATTAAGACTAAGTACCTATGCCAGTCCCAGAAAGTCACATACTGTATTTTCCGGCGTATAAGACGACCGGGCGTATAAGACGACCCCCTAATTTTGCAGTTAAAACATAGGTTTAGGCCTATATTCGCTGTATAAGACTACCCCCCACTTCCGAGGCTGTAGTCTTATACAGCGAATATAGGCCTAAACCTATGTTTTAACTGTAAAATTAGGGGGTTGTCTTATACACCCAGTCGTCTTATACGCCGGAAAATACAGTACTTGGAATTTTCTAAAAGTAGCGGAGTGGCAGCAAGTCATCCACAAACTCTTTAAACCTCATTAGCCTCTTTTATAAAGTGCAGCACATACTTTTAGAAAACAATAGCCAGGCTTAGAGTATGTACAACCGTCAGGGGAAGTTCCAGCCTGACCCATGACAGTAGCCTCATCAGTCCCACATGGTAACTTTCCCTGATGGTCATCAACAGGTCATCCGTCATCACAGCATTCAGTGACTATCCTGTGGTGGAATCACTGTTCTAATCTGTCTCAGTTTTAAAAGACTTATTTGTGGGGGGGCAGGGGAGTATAGGTGAGGGAATAATACTCTTTTTCCTAAGGCTCTCAGTCTATTGTGTCTCTGGAAAAAGATCTGCATAAAAAAGGAAAAAAAATCACTATTTGTATACATCAAATGGGCAGGATTTCCACCTGTCAAGTCCAAGTGCTAAAAAGTTTCTGGTAACCAGTGATAAGCACATTTTAAATGCTAGCAATACGTTTGTTAAGCCCTAACATATTAAAAAAAAATTTTTTTTGATCTTTCTATGGCATTATTAGGTCAAAATACTAGAAATAAAACCTGTCTTTACTTTTTCACTGATTTGAAAACATAATTTAGGAACACATTTCTCAGTTTCCTTAGTGCCTGACAGGTTGCCAAATTTTCCTCATTGGAAACTCTAGTTCCCAAGTAAGTATCTAAAAAGCCAGTCTGAGACCTAAGAAGGAAGCAAGAGCAGACTCACACTAAACCAGCATTTCTCTGTAGCTGCTTTCTCAGCCATACAAACTCACGGTAGCGGCGACGCACACAGGATGTCTTGGCAGTAAAGGCCTTGCTGTTGGTCTACAGGAGGAAGTATGTGAAAAGTTTAGTGGAGAAACACCAAGTTCACATGAACTCCCCATCATCACTGTCACTGAGGCTCTAAGTCACCAGGCCACAGTCCTTATCAGGGGCTCCAACTAGAGCAAGGTGCCCCAGACAGCCAGCAAGCAACTGGCAGGCACACCCCCAAGCTCTCTCCTCCCCTCCCTTTTCTTCTGTCTCCAGCCTGTCGGAAACGTCCACAAACAGGCTCTGCCTCAGTACTACCCCTCAGCCCTGGAAAGTGTTGATCCCAACACAGAAGTATGATGCACTTACATGGAGAAATATCTTATAATCCACATAGGAATTCCAGGAGCCCTCATTCTGCACACGGGGGTCCTGAACACGCACAGTAATCACCTCCTGGAGATAAGAAATGCTCCTTCAGCTTCAGGTCAGCCACATAGTAAGGCAGCTTTGACAACACAGGTTGCCAGCTTTTTTCCAACCAGACAGCACCAACTTTCATTCATTTGTTCATTTCTTCTTTCGATTCAACAAGTATTTATTGACCCACTATGAGTCAGACACTGTTCTAAAGCATTGGTGGTAGAATATGAACAGAGACAAAAATCCTTGCCCCTATTAAGCTTACATTCCAAGGAATGGAAACATTAGTCAAAATGGAACTTCATTTCCCAGCAATGCCTTTAACTACTGATTTCCTTCTCCTGGCTTTACTTTGAGCTCATTAGAACCCCAATGTATTATTGTCAGAAGAATACCACCAAGAAATGATTTGCATCTTCTCCCAAAACCCCTCAAACTTTTACCCAACTGTTCCATGGAAACCACACACTTACCTCCTGCTCTTGGTTCTCCAACATCCTACACCAAAAGCCCATTGGATGAAAACATCTGATGAGGGACAAATGACAAGGGAACAATCATGGTTAGTATGCTTCTATTCTTATCAGTCTTTACCAGGGCAAAACCCTAAAAAATTTTAATAGCCCCACCCCCACCCCCGGGAAACCCAGGCAACTTTTTTGTTCTTGTGTAAAACACAGAGAGAAAGCAAAAAAATTCCCCACAACAGTTCAGTGATAAGCTACAAGGGATTTACCTCCCTTCTCAGACCACAACCAGGACCCTTAACTAGGCCACCTCTATCCAAAGCATGTTCAGGTCTGTGCAATGTTCCTCTTAGGGAGCCAGAACAAGCAGTTTTGGTTGTAAAAGTTTTATGTCTGAAGACTGCAGGCAAAGCAGTGTCTTGTGGACACAAACAGCACAGCTTTGCAAGTGAGTCTAACATCGCCCCCTCCTGGCTGTTTAGATAGCCAAACTCGGGGAAGCCGGGATGGCTCAGTGTGGTTAAGCACTCGCTTTGCAGCACCGGGGACCGGGGATCGAATCCCGGCCCCGGCCCGTGCGGAACCATATGCTGAACTGGGAACTCCCCCAGTTCAGTTCTCTCTCTGTCTCTGTCTCTGTATCTCTCTCTCTCTGTCAAAAATAAAAATAAATAAATAAAAATAAATCTTAGATAGCCAAACTCCCCAAAACACCAACTCTCCTAAGTCTCTCTTTGTCTTGCTAATCACAGTCACCTCCTCAGCGGTAAATCATAGAGCTGGAGAGCACAAAGAACAAACACCTGAGTGGGTTGCTCAGTTGTGATTTTCCTTTATCTAATCCATTCTCCTTCCCTTATCTAATCTGCTCTTTGGAACCCAAGCCAATGGTTCTAATCATTTCCTCACTGGACATGCCATCTGATTTGTATTTCTGCCGAAGCACCCCACAGCTGCACAGGTCGACTCAGGATGTTTTCCGCTCCTTTGTAAAGATTCATTAAAGCCTAAGCTGCTGATTTTCCCCAATGTGGCAGTTTACATGTACAGCCACATCATCTACTCCAACAAGGGGACCATGAAGGTTGCAGCACAGGGTTACTGAAGTCCAAAGGGGCCCATGATGTCATCTTCTGTTAAAATACAGCACTAATCTTGTTACTCCTAGAACCACTCCAACAGCATCCAACCTGGCTGCCACCTCCACCTCCTTCTCCTCTCTTAAGAGCTGAACAATAAGGTTTAATTTCCCTTTCCAATTTACCTTGAAATGAAAACTGACTTCAGCCAATATGTACTGCCAACAAATGATCCAAGCTGGCTCCTGGGAAAACAAGACTATCTCTAAGATCTCCCTTTCCTCCCCTCATGCCCATTCACACCCACTCATTTTTACAGTTCCACAATTAATTTTAAACACATTCCCTTATTAGTTCTGCCTTACCATTAGAGTGTATAATGAGTTTCCTTCTATTTTATGTTTAGCTAACACAAGGCTAGCATTTCAAGAGAATGGGAACTCATTTACACCACAAAATTAGCAGAGCAAACAGCTTTTCCAATTCTTTCCAGTATACCAGGTCTTTCCACACATAGACACTGCATTCAGAGACAAGATGCATGGTATATGACAAAATTGGGCTACATCATTGAGCAAACCAAAGGTTTTATGATTGGAATATCATCTTAAACAGTATTCTTGCTAACAATCTGATTTTTCATCTGACGCAGTCACCATTGCAAAGGGGTCCTAAACTAAAAGGTAGGAAATTTCAATGCCATAACAACTGATATACTCATAAGATCCTGGATGTAGTAAGCAGTCAAATGGCTGTGACCAAAAAAAGCAGGCCCGACTCACTGTGAACAATTAAACTGTGAAAGGTTTCGCCGAGGGAGGAGCACACCAAGTTCAGGCTAGAAAGCAAGTTTATTAAAGAAACCCGTTGGGCTTGACTCTGAAAGTGGCATCAGCAACCTCTGGAGAATTGGGAGAGCTTTAATGGGTAACTATCAGGAGCATTAGTTTCTATACCTGGGTTGCAGTTACCTTGGTTACAGGTACCCCAATGGTCCGGGCTTTCTGAAAACAACTGATTATAAATAATGGGTGTTGTAACTCCCTGGTCTTTGTAACTTCCTGCCCAAGGACCGTTTGTTCCCGGTCACGGGCTAGGTATTTGCTGTTCCACCCCAGCAATCAGCCCTTACAACCTCCTCAGATTTTAAAAGACTTTTTTTTTCTCTCCTCTTTTCAGGCATTTGGTAAATTGCCAGCAACGAAGCAGAAAGTTAAAAAGATTCTGAAGTGTCTTTTCACAAAAGTAATAATAGGAAAGATGATGCCAAGAAAATCATAGCCATCCACAAACTTGGTGGAGCTCACACATCTCCTGTGCCTGGAAAGGTTTGCAAAGTTCAGGATTATAATTTAGTAACTAAATGGAACTAATCTCTTGGGCTCCTTGCCTCAGGCTCTGCACCGCCTCCATGTGCACGTTCCTCTTCTTTCCTTTGGGGCTAATACCGCTTAGGAACAAATATAATAGCTACAAACTGGCTTAAAGAAAAAATCCTAGGACTTCCCCCAAGATGCTGCATACATAAATGTAAATATAAAGGGCACTAAGAAAGTTTCAGGGGAAAGCCGGGACGGCTCAGCGGGTTGAGCGCTCGCTTTGAGGCCACGAGGACCGAGGAACTGGGGAGTTCCCACAGTTCGGTTCTCTAGCTGTCTCTGTCTCTGTCTCTCTCTCTAGCTGTCAAAAGTAAAATAGAAATAAATATGCACTGAAGATAAAATAATTACTCTCTATAAATATAAAAAAAATAGTTTCAGTTGTAACTTTCCTTAAAAACCCTGAAACAAATAAAAAAAAACCCCTAGAATCCAAGTAATAATTTCTAGCAACTACTATTCTCCATTAGCTTCCTCCCCGTAGATGCCACCCCTCAGAAGGAACTGAATCTCAGTTCTCTGGAGGGGAAGGAGGAAGTTCAAATTTTTAGGATCTAAGAGATGAATCTGTGTGTCATCCAAATAAGGATAGAGTCAGCAATTTATGCAACTCAGGGTTAACTCCATTTCTTGGGCCCTTTCAATCACATCTGAAGTTTACTTTCTCCACCAGTATTTTCAGGGAGAACCCAGTTGTTTGCTGTTTACAAAGCAGATTCCTTGTAAAGCTTCCCACTGTCATAACAATTTAAGGCTTTAGCTCCACCATTTTTGCTCCCACTTAAACTACTCAAAGAGATAGGTTAAATTAAAGACAAATCAGGTGATAAAAGTATATTGGGCCACCAAGACTCCCATCCCTTCTTACTCATTCTTGAGCTCTTGGTGCCAAACGGCAACTCAAAACGCTTACCTTCCTAAACACCCACAGGTGGTAGAGGAAACTCCCCAGTCTGACTAAGCTCTGTGTTCTCAACCAAGCAGCTCTGCTCTATCCTTTTGTGCCCATGTAACCTGCCATTCCTTCTACTTGGAAGGTACATCACAAAAGCGACCACAACCTAGCGCAAAAGCCTCCCGTGTCCCCATAAAATACTTGCCATTATCCCTAGTCCAAACCGTTTGGGTAAATGTTCCCAAACTTTTACTCTGGCCACTCCCCCTCCATTCCTAACGAACTTGGAGCAAAGGGCCGCATGGTCCTTCTTCTCCATTGCCTACTAACTTTGGGGAGTGGGAACGAAAGATGCTTTTAGACTAAGGTGACCAGATTTTAACATTGGTAAAGCGGGACACCATTAACCGAAGGGGGAGCGGGGGGTGGGGGGGGAGTCTTGATTAAAAATTTGGTCTATCTCCCGCTGTTCCCTAGCTTGTCGTGCATTCTTTCCAAAAATCGGGACTTTTTTAAAACGCCGCGGGACGCGGGACAAATTGTTAAAAGTCGAGACTGTCCCGTCAAAAGCGGGACGTCTGGTCACCTTATTTTAGACTCCTTTAAAAATAAATGGAAAAGCCGGGTTTTCTTCCTTGGATCGAGCAAGTACCTGCCTTTGTCCCGGGAGGTAAGACAGCTCTTAGGATGTCAAGCGAAGACCCCACTCCAAGCGCTACTGCTGGCGCTAGGGTCCGAGGCCCTCACCTCAGTGCAGCGGCCCACCCACTCGCCGCGGCCCGCCCACGCTCCTTCAACCTGAGCGCAGCACCCACTCTCCACGGCGACACCGCCAACGCCTCACCGTACAGCCAGTCTCAGCTTCTGCTTCCGGGTGAGTGGCCGGTTCCCCGGTGCACGACGGGAGACGGCTCCCAATCCCGGGTGCCCAGGACGCCCCGCCCCAGCAGGCCCGGGCTCGTAGTGGCGATTCCGCTCCCGGGGCTGCGCGCTGGGCCCCGGCCAGACCCTGTTCAGTCAGGACCCGGTAACACTCACTCCACGCGCTGGTGGGCGGACGCCGGTGACAGGCCAACGGGCTATAACGTCCAATCCAGGGCCGCGTCCCGCCCATCGTTGTCAGGCCAGCCAATCAGAGACCAGAAGAACCATTAAAGGCCTGGAGGCGAGCCCTCGCCACCACCGAAGCCTAGGGGCATGCGGAGGTTGTCACTGGGGTGTCAATTCTGCAAAGCGAGGTCAGAAAACGTCCGCGTTCCTAGAGCCTGTCAAAGTCCCGAGAGAGCCCGAGTTGCACCCTGTAGGTTGTAGTTCTCCAGCGGAGTTATCAAGAGGACTCCAACTCGGGTTAGTAAAACCACAGTTATCAGAGAAAACCGAACTGAGACAGTTCAGCAACACACGTTTCACTCCCCGAAGCGAGCCCCAAAAAAGGGATGGTGCAGCTAATTCGTAAGAACAATCCGTTGACTATGATGAAGGCTTTATTATTATTTTTTTCAATGTTTGAAATGCCTTTTAACGACCAGTTTAAAGATAATGTTAGCAAAGATAATATCAAGGAAAAGGTTATGGTCACAAATACAAGCTCTGGAGCTAAGACAGCAGCTGACTGTGTCTCTTAACTGGTCCCAAATCTTTGTCTTAGTTTCTTCATCTCAAAAGTGGAAATTATTGCACATGCCACAAAGCAACTTTTCTCAAACTTGGTCTCCGGATCCTTTTACATTATTAAAAATGATTAAGGACCCCCAGGAAGCTTTTGTTTATGTGGGATATTCACCAAGTTAGAAATTTAGAGAGATGAAGTAACATCTATTCACCTAAAACAATAACTATTAGATGTTAAGATAATATATTTTATGAAATATAACAACACTAAAACAAACAAAAAGAATGGCATTGTGTTAGAATTTTGCAAATTTCTTTAATGTCTTGCTTAATAGAAGACAGCTGTATTCTCCTATTGGCTTCCCCATTCTCTGTTGTACTGTTATTTTGGTCTAGTTAAGTAAATGAAGAAAATCCTGTCTCACACAGATTTTTTTAGCCTTCAATAATTATGGATACCCTTTGATACTAGCAAAACTCAACAAATGGTAGCTTCTTAAAGGTTAGTTACAATGGGGAATCTGAAATCACTTGAAAAATATTGGTTTATTGAGTTATGCAGATCTCCCATTATTCAACATAAAAAAATCATATTTGAGGAAGCCGGATGGCTCAACAGGTTAAGCACTCACTTTGCAGCCCCTGGGACCCAGGACTGAATCCTGACCCTGGCCCCTGCGGACCTATGTGCTGAACTGGGGTGTGTTCCCGAGCAGGAGGCCCCCAGTTCCATTCTCACCTCCACCTCCCAGTCAGCGCCTGACTTGAGGGGGTGTGCCTCCCATGTGGGAGGCCCCCAGCCCAGTTCCTACCCTGGGCAGCCCCCACCCACCTGTGTGAAATGAAACCATGTCGATAACTGATGCCATACAACTATGGAGACTGCTCTGGGCTCTCCCCTTCTCTCTGTCTCTATCTCTGTCAAAAACAATAAAATAAATCTTAAAACACTTTTTAAAAAATTAACACTGATCTTATCAATTTTATGAAGCTGTTAATCACACTTTGGTGAATACCACACTTTCCAAAATTATCATTTTTTCTTGAAAGCTCAAATTTTATCAAATGCTTTGTCATTTTCCTTGCTAATTTCACTCAAATACCCAAGTCTGAATAACCATAGTTTTAATGTCAGTCATTCTTTCAAATAAAATGTTCTATGAAAAAGAGCAGCTATATCAACTCACACATCTCAAGCAGTTGCACAACCATTATACTTCAATAAGAAGCAGAAGTGCTTTATGTACATCTTCCATTTCATAACAAAGATCATTTAAAAGTCATATACTCTAGGAAAAAGATTTCATAAAGTGAATAATTTGTACTGCTTCATCAAGAATAGTCTTAAGTGAAAGTGGCTTTTAATTTCTTTTTCTTTTTTTGCATAGATGTGGCAGTGAAGAATAATACTCTAGTATAAATTGGTGCCACGCCGCCTTGATTCATACAAAGGTGCCAGTAGTTTCACCCACTGTTGTGTTTGTACCACAATGAAAATGTCAACACAATAAAAAAGAGCACATATGTCTTAATATTATGAAAATAGTTTTGACCATGCAGACTCCCTGAAACCATCTCACTTTCAGAGTCTATACACTTGGAAAACCAGAGTATATCTGCAGAATGTATTCATTCATTCAGCAAATAATTGTTGAGCCCTTTCTACAGGCTATGCACTGTTTCAGGCGTTAAGAATAAAGAGTAGGCTGACCAGACATACCGTTTTAAATGGGACAGAAAACAACAGTACTCTCACGTTTCAAACAGTACGTGTAGTCAGCTTACTGACATCTTGAATTTATTATAGTTCAGTGAGACTAGGCTGACCATAGTCTCACAGTATGTCTGGGCAACCTAATAAAGAAGTGAGCCAAATAAGAAACTATACTGACCTCCGAGAGCTTATAAAGAATAAATGGGCTTAGCATCATCCACTTGGGATATTATTCAATAAATGTTTTAAAATAAATTTATTAAATAATTTATGTGTAATATAGGTTTCACACACAGGTTGTATCCTATCTTGAGCTTTTGTTTTCAACAATTTCCAATGCTTGATAATAGAGCCAATCCTTATAATACAAGAAATGCTAGCAAATGATAAAAGTACCTCTCCAAGCAGTGATCCCTTCAATTGAGAAAAACCCCAATGTCAGGGCTATGAGTGCATGATTTGAAGAGTGTCGGTTTTAATTACAGTCCATTACTACCTGGAAGTCACGTGAGAGTCACCAGAGGAGGTAAGAGAAATAGATAGCTCTTAAGTATGTATTTGCTTTCTAAAAGAAAGTATGTATTTGCCTTTTAAAAGAGAGTGCTTGTTAACCCTAAATGAATAATTCTTTAACAACAGAATTTCAATTAGCAATCAAAGTGAAACAAAGACTCTCACAATCAATAGGATGGTTACCAAAAAAAACCAAAAAACAGAAAAACCCCTCCCACACACAACCACCACCAGAAAACTGAAACCTTTGTGCACTGTTAGACTATTGGTGGGACTGTAAAATGGTGTAGCCACTGTGGAAAACAGTATGGCAGTTCCTCAAAAAAATTAAAAGTAGGGATACCAGGATAGCTCAGTGGTTGAGCACTCACCTCCCAATCAATCCCAGCTCCAGCTTGAGCAAACCCGTATGCTGAACTGCAGAGCAACTGGTAACCGCGAGGATGGCACAGGCAGCGAAGGTTCTCACCTCTCATGAAGGAGGCCTCCGATAGGGTTCTTGCCCCACGGGGCCCCACATCCACCCGTGTGGAATGAAACCATGTCAGGACTAATGATGTACCACTATGGAAACTGCTCTGAGTCCTCCCCTCTTCTCTCTCTCTTTCTTTCTCTCACCCTCTCTCAAAACAAATCTTTTCAAAAATTAAAAATAAAATTACCATATGATCCAGCAATCCCACTTCTGTATATATACCCAAAACAATTATATGTACTATGGGTGTAGAAGAGTATACCACCCACATTCATAGCAGCATTGCTCACAATAACTAGAATGTGGGAGCAACTCAAGTGTCCAGCAATGGATGAATGGATAAGCAAAATGTGATAGATAACGTACACACAACAAGATAAAAAAGGAAGGAATTTTTGACATGTGCTACAACATATGTTCATATGAACTTTGAAAACATTTTGCTAAATGAAATAAGCCAGTCACAAGAAGATAAATTCCACTTACCGGTATATGAGATACTAAAAGTAGTGAAAATCATTCAAAAAGTAGGATGATGGTTGCCAGGAGGGGGGAGGGGAGGGAGGAATGAGGAGTCATTGTTTAACAGGTATAGAATTTCAGTTTACAAGATGAAGAGAGTTCTAGAGATGGGTGGTGATGGTTGCACAGCATTGCGAATGTATTTAATACCACTGCACTGTACACATAAAAATGATTAAGGTGGTAAATCATATTATACATAGTATGTATTTATCATGATATTTAAAATTGGGGAAGGAAATTAAACAAAGAATTTGAGACAGTGCAGAGAAAAGTATTTTAAAAGTTCTATACTTCATCTACTTCTTAAGTCACATCTCAGAAGCAGCTATCTACTCGTACTGTACCTAAAATAGCTGTTGTTTACTGAGTGCCACCAATATGCCATTCCCTTTACACACTACTGCTAATTCTACAGAAATGCTGCAAGATAGGTCTTATATAATAGTTTCATGGTTTAGATTTTCATGGAGGCTGAAGCTCAGAGAAGTTAAGCAACTTGTCCAAAGTTACACAACAGGCAAAAAGTAGAAACAGAGTTGAATCCAGTTCACCACGATTTCAAGTCCTTGTTCTTTTTTGCAATATCACACTTCCTCCCTTTCCCACATTGTGATTTTAGAAACTTCATGTGACAGACACATTTCCTATAGGCATGAGCAATGTCACTTCAAATGTCTTGAGCAAAATTATTATAACCGAATTGCCATTACCCTTAGAAAGAAAAGAAACTCTGAGGGTCAGAATAACTTCAAATGTCACCATTCTTATGGGAGTGAAAAGAACTAAACCAATTTAATCCCAAAAGACTTTCAAAAAAAAAAAAACCTTGTTAAAGCAGGGACTTTAAGCTTGAGAATTTGACATCCATTCCTGGCAGAATTCCAGAATTATTAATAAGAGAACTCTGAGTTGATTGCAAATTAGCACAAACCAGTGATGCTCCGCAACATAAAAAGAAAAGGTGACTTTTTACTCCATTAATTCAAGAGTGGTGTAGAGCCCAGGGCAGTGACGGCTCCCTCTACTTTGAAATATGCACAAAAGAGCCAGAATTTACTAACAAACTAGAAGTACTAGATCTGAAACTGTTGTCTTAGGATGTACAGCTCAAGAAAATAGTCACATTAAGCCTAGAAAAGCAAGACCTGAAGGAACAGAAAGGCTGAATTTCAATACTAGAAGGACAATAGGAAAGAGGAATTAGGTTTACAGAACAGACCTGTAAGCAGCTACAGAAGCCAGACACAGAGGAAATGGGTGACATTTACATAGGGAAGCAGAATTTGGTTCAATATGAGGAATTGGGAATGGCAGCATTTTATGACGGCCAGAATATGGTGTGGGCGTTAGAATAACATCAAAGCTTGATTCTACCACTCTCTTGCTAGATGTATTGGACAGGTTATACAACTCCTGATCCTTTTCTGCAAAATGGAAATAGTAATTTCCACCTCCCAGGTGTGTTATGGTGATTAAATAACATTAATCAAAGACTTAACAAAATTCCTAGCACTGGGGTAAGCACTCAACAATAGCAGCTAATATTATGACAACTAATTAAAGTTATTAAAAACCAAATTGGGCACTCCAGGAGAGAGTGAGCAGATAGGTAAATTTTTGCCTCTTAGTGGATACTCAACCTAAATGTCTCAGGAAGAATCACCCTCTTATTTGTTCCCTCACAGCCTTTTTAGCAAAACTCTATTATTATATTGCTGTGTCAGGGTTGCTTACATGGTAGTTATGAGGTCTGACAAATAAGTTTTCAAACTCATCCTAGAAAAAGTGCTACAGACCTCACTGCTGAGTATCAGTACTGTCACCTTCGAAGTACTCCCTTTGGGAAGCTAGGCACCAACGCCAGCACCTAGTCCATCCTTCAAAGCAACTTTGGAACTCTTTTTCTGGAATGGCCATCAGAGTCTTCATATTACCCTTGATGTCCTGAACATCATCAAAATGTCTTCCTTGGGGAGTGGGCAGCAAATGTAAAAAAATAAAATAAAATGAAATAAAATAAAAATAATGTCTTTTACAGAAATGAAAACCCCAGGTTTTGTATTTTTTTAAATATATATATATTTTTTTTTTTTTGACAGAGAGAGAGAGAGATACATAGATAGATACAGAGACAGAGAGAGAACCGAACTAGAGGAGCTCCCAGTTCAGCATATGGTTCCGCATGGGCCAGGGCTGGGATTCGATCCTCGGTCTCCGCGCTGCAAAGTGAGCGCCCAACCCACTGAGCCATCCCGGCTTCCCCAGGTTTTGTATTATGTCAAAGGCCATTTTTAAAATACTCTGGATATTAAATGACGTTAGAAAAAGTTTTTAAGTCTTCCTTTCAATATTTTCTTTATCTTTGGGTAAAGAAAAAAGTCACTGGGGGCCACATCAGGTGAGTAGGGAGGATGTTCCAATACAGCTATTTGTTTACTAGCTAAAAACTCCCTCACAGATAGTTCTGTGAAATGGTGGCAAAAAGTTCAAGTCATTTTTGTCTAACTTTTTCACACAGCCTTTTCAGCACTGTCAAATAGTCAACTTGGTTGACTGTTTGTCCAGTTAGTAAAAAGTCACAATGAACAATCCCTCTGATATCAAAAAAAAAGGTTAGCAGCGTTGTTTTGACTCTTGATTTGGACTGATAGCACTGTGTTTGTTAATCATGGAGAACTGGCTGACTTGCACTGTGCACTTTGATGCTTTGTTTCAGGGGCATAGTGGTACACCCACGTTTCATCACCAGTAATAGCATGGCCCAGAACATCGTCTTCCCGCTCCAAAAGTGCTTAGCAAACTTTGACTCTCCTTTGCTTTTGTTCATTGGTGAGCTCCTTCGGGACCATTTTTGCACATATCTTTCTCACACCAAGATATTCCGCTACGATTTTCCTGTTTCTCTATCAATGTATACTTGGTTTGCTATGTTTCTCACAGTCAGCTGATGATTTTGATGCACAATTTGATGAATTTTTGCAATGTTTTCCTCAGTTCAGCTTGTTACTGGCCGTCCTGACCTCTTTTCATCTGTGATATTTTCTCTCTCCTCAGAAAAATGTTTGATCCATTTGTATACTGCCATTTTCTTCATGGCACTATCCCCATCAACTTGGACTAACCTGCCCCTGATTTTATTTCCACTCTTGCCAAGTTTAACAAGAAATTTAATGTTCATTGCTCTATCAAGCTCTGACATTCTCATGGCGGCACATAAGAAAACACACAATAATGAACGCTACTCAGCAATACACTGCCACACGTCAACACAAACACAGCAGTGAAACACATATACCAAGGTTATAAAACCTTACCGAGTTGTTTGTACAGTGCTGCCAAAGTAAGCCCACGGTGGCAAGTTTGCAAACTTAATTGTTAGACCTCATACATGCTTACACAGAGCCCTACACAGTGCCTGGCTCAGTAAAGTGTATAAAATGCAGACCCCTGCATCCTGGGGTAGGGTGCAATAAACTAGTTACCTTTCTCCTTTCCCTTTGATTAGTAGGATATTTGAATATGCAAAGTAAAAAAAAAAGCCATCATCTGGCAGTTTTGTCTGTTTAGTTTCTGAGTAAATAGGGAAAAGGAGAGTAAGAGAGAGAGTTAAAAAAAAAAAAAATAGGGAAGCTGGGATGGCTCAGCAGGTTAAGCGCTCGCTTTGCAGCCCCCAGAGCTCGAGGATGGAATCCAGATCCCAGCAGAGGCGGACCCATATGGTGAACTGGGGTGTGTGCCCCAATTCATTTCTTGCCGGGGCCTGTACAAGAGGCTTCTGGCCAAGTTCCTGCCCTTCACAGCCCCGCGCCCACCTGTGGAGTGAAACCATATGGAAAACTAATGTCAACTATGGAGACTGCTCTGGGCCCTCCCCCTTCTCTGTCTCTCTCTGTCTATCTCTCTGTCAAAAAACAATAAAAATAAATCTCAAAAAAAAAATAGCACAAATCTGATGTGAAGAATAGAGATGAAGGAAAGCTTAATAACCTCCATATTCTGTCAGGTAGGTGACAGACATCTCATTAATTCACATAATCATTTATTCAACAAATATTGCTTGACTACTGTATACCAGAGACTGTACTGGGCACTGGGGATAGAGTGATGAACAACACAAGGCAAGGGTTCTGCCCTTAATCAGAGTCCAAAAAAGAAGATAGTCATTAACTAATGATAATAAAGTGGGGTGAATATTATTATGAGAAACTGAATTTCTATATGAACAGGTTTTCAGACAGTAATCTAGCTGAAATAGTAGAACTATACCACTTGTCTTAAAGAATAACAAGTGTTAAAATAAAGAAAATAGAGACCAACCTTGAAACTTCCTGGAGGAGATAAAACCAGTTTAGTCATTCAAGCAAAGTTTAATTTAGCTTGTTTTGTAAGACTAACTTGACCTGGGTCATTCTTGTTTATGCCTCTGGAAATCATAAGCAAAATTTAAACAGTTTCCCAAGGTTGAAATGAAGTAACCATTGACCAATTCTCTATCACTTAAGAAAATCCTATTATAACCAATTCACTGAGAAAAATAAACAGTCACTGCTTTCTAACTATATAATGCTTTACAACAATATACCTTTAAGTCTCATTCCATGTTTTGGTTGTTTTTTGTGTTTTTTTTAAGATTTATTTATTGTTTTTGACAGAGAGAGAGAGAGAGAGAGAGAGAGAGAGAGAGATACAGAGATACAGAGAAGTGGGAAGGCCCAGAACAGTCTCCATAGTTGCACATCATTTGTTTTTCCACATAGTTTCATTCCACAGGTGGGCGGGGCTGCACAGGGCAGGAACTGGGCCGGGGTCTCGCCCCGGTGAGAACTGAACTGGGAGCACTCCCCAGTTCAGCACATGGGTCCGCACGGGCTGGGGCCGGGGCCGGGGCGGGGCCGGGGCCGGGATTCAATCCTCGGTCCTGAGGCTGCAAAGTGAGCGCCTAACCCACTGAGCCATCCCGGCTTTCCCCATGTTTTGGTTTTAGTGCTCTGTTTGCAAACTGTCTTTTTGGTGTATGCACAATAAATTGTTATTAATTACTATTTCAGTTATTCATTGGTTTTACTTTGGCTACTTCTGAACGTTTGACACAAGCATGACTTTTGCCTATTCCTATGTTTCTTTGTGGTGACTGGGTAAGGAGTGCTCATGGAAATAAAGGAGTTCTGCACTAAGCTGTCCATTGGCACAGCCAACGAAATAGGGTAAGTGCAGGATGCCATTATGACATCTAACAGGGAGACTTAACCTAGTATAAGGGATTCAGGGAAGGTCTCGAAGGGGAAGTAACCTAAACGCTGAGAAGTAGGAGCCTTATAGAGATTTGAAGGAACTGAAATTGAGGATTTCAGAGATTACTGGAGATTTGGGGAAGTTCTGGTGAGAAACCTGTTAAGATTCAAAAATTTCGAGAATGTGAATTACTGTCCAAAAGTGGTTGATTTTTTCGACCAAGCATCAAGGAGCTCGCTTGTAAAACCACGTATTTTAATTTTCTAGGCAGAAACGTTAACTACATCCCCCAGCACTTGAAGTTTAAAAACTAAATCTCCCTGAACCTTCTCAAACAGTGCGTAAAACCCGCGCAGCATTTCGGATCTTGTAGTCTTGGGTAGACTTTGAATCCCATAGAGCTGTGCGGCGGGTCATCGCGCCTGCGCAGTGCAAGCGGCGGGCAGCGCAGAGTGCGAGGCTCTTTTGTTCGGCGGAGGGGAGGGCTGTTGGCCGGGGCCTGCGGTACGCCGCTTCAGTGAGGGGCTTGACCGCGGCCGCCCGGCCTGTTGCTTTACTGGGCGCCACTCCTCCTGCCCGCCCGACGCGACGCGCCAGTAGCGCGGCACCGATTCTACTCGGCTCTTGGGCGCTGCTCTGAGGTAAAGAGTCCGTTAGAGGCGGGGAAGCTGGCGGGGGGTGATGACGGGAGAAAGCGCGCAACGCCGGCGGGATCCCTGGGAGAGGGGACTCGGCGCGGGGTTTTTCTGCCGCGCGCAGGGGTCAGACATAGGCCGCCAAAAGGATGGAGAGGGCGGGGCGGCGTATATTGAGCCGGACATTAAAGCGATTCAGGGTGGGCCGAGCACTTGCGGGTCGCTCTCTGCGGCCTGAGTAGACCCAAACAATGCTTCTTGGGGTAGGGGGGCTGCTGCGGGATTGGGCTGGGGAGGGAAGACTTTGTCGTACGTGGGGAAGGGGAAAGGTTGGGCACCCTTGATGCATGGGTATGCGTGGGGAGGGTTCACAACTGCCGAGACCCTCGATGTACAAATGTAACCGGAGAACTGGGGGTCCGGCAGGGGCTCCCAGAGGAATTTCTCTTGAGGGCTTGGATGAATAACTTCGAGTAAGTTGTGCGAGCAAGCTGGGCATCCCAAGGTGTACCACTGTGGGGAGAAGATGTGTTGAATAAATTTGGAAGGGGGCTAGGGGAAGGAGTAGGGCAGTTGGTCCCTGGCTTGGCTCTAGAGGGGAGGAGCTGCTACAGTTAGAATAAACTGGGCGGAGGTCCCGGGAGTATTTCTTTAAAGTGAAAGAAGAGGGCAAACCTGACTGTCCTTGCTTCCTGAGGACTCCGTACACGGTAGGGAGGCTGTAAGAATAGAATGTGGATGGAACACGCTTTCTTCCTTTTTCCAGGTTTTCTAGTACCCTCACTCCATGATTCCTATAGGAAGTTCAGTCTAAGTGCAGCGCTTGCTTTGATTCAGAATTAGTTTTATAGGTCTTTATTTGGGATTGTCAACTGGTCACAGGGCAATGAAATTGTATGCATAGATGAGTTAATATTTAGGGCATGAAGTTAAGTTGGATTGTGAGAGGATGTGGGAAATTGGAAAACAAAGAAAAAGTCCCTTAGATCTTAAAATATTTTTTTCTTGGGCTCTTTCCTTTTTTTAGCCAACCTTGTTGGAAAAATGGAAGTGAGCAAAACTTTACACTTTTTTCAAAGATTCAGGTGAAGATTTTTCATTAATTGCTGTTACATTAAAAAATGTTTTGATTTAACTCAATTGAAGTGGGGTTTACTAAAAGATCAGTTAGACCAGGACCTCTGGCCCAGGGGTAAGATAGCATCCTCAATTATATTAAGAATCATGTCAGCAGTTTGGAATAGTTCTAAAAGGCCCATGGTTTTGAAATAGATGCGTAAATACAATGAGGGAAATTAGTGCCTGTGTTCATTCCTGGGTGCTTACAGACATTTATATAGAAAGTGGTTTAATTGAAGGGCAATTTGGAACTGTTGCCCCTTAATAAAACTTTAAGGCAGTTCAGGATCTTCAGTCTTGAATGATTTTCCCTGTTCTATTTTTCATCACTGGCTACTGTAGTCTAAATTGTTTTTCATTTAAAATGTAAATAGTATGTAGCCTGGTGTTTATAGCTTCTTGATTAAAGGGAAACCAATCAAGGATACCCTAGCCTTCTGTATTTCTTACTACGGGATACTAGTGATTTTATAAACCATACATCTAAAGAAAGAAGCAATCATTGTTTTCTGATACCCATTTTAGTGGCTAGGAAAATGTTTCTTTTTGAGTTCACAACATTTAGAAAGAGAATTGATGCATTTTTGTCATTATCTAATAGTTTATCCATCAAAAGCTTCCCTTTTTATATACAGGGTCTAGCAGAAGTAATGCCCCCTTTTTATGAGCTGGTAAACTTTAAAAAGGGCATTACTTCTGCCAGACCCTGTTATCTCTGGTTGTATAACATTTTGCTTTAGACCTGATAGATTGTCACTTCATAGTGGAAATCTCTAGAATTTTTGGAATAAATGCTCATGGCTAGTTTTGGGGCTCACATAGATGGGGCCATAACTATTCATCCAAGTCTCTGGCAAATAGTAGGCAGTTTAGATTGTTGAATGAATGGCTAGGGCCTGAGATTCTTTCTGAGAATTCCATTTGTTAATCAGCAGAATGAATTAATGTAGTTATGTAAGCAATTGGTGTTTGATCTGTGACCTTTGGCAGAGTAAAACTGTTGCCTGTCTTAGTCTCAGTTTTTAATATACTTACCTGTTATTAAATACAGAAATTATGTGATTGTGCAAGTGACAATTTTTAAAAAAGATTTATTGTTTTTGACAGAGAGAGACAGAGACAGAAGGGGGAGGGCCCAGAGCAGTCTCCATAGTTGTACTGCATCAGTTTTCAACATGGTTTCGATCCACACAGGTGGGTGGGGGCTGCCTAGGATGGGAACTGGGCTGGGGGCCTCCTGCATGGGAGGCATGCCCCCTTGAGTCAGGGGCCAAGAACTGACCTGGGGGCCTCCTTCATGGGAAACACACCCCAGTTCAGCATATGGGTCAGCACAGGCTGTGGGGTCAGGATTCAATCCTCTGTCCCCAGGGCTGCAAAGTGAGTGCTTAACCTGCCGAGCCATCCCAGCTTCCCCAAGTGACAATTTTAAGTACCTTAGGCAGGGACTAGGAGAGGACCAGGTCCTGGGTTTCAACAGCAAGCTATATGGTTTGAATATTTTCTGTTTTAAAAGTATCTTGAAAAACCTTTTATGTATTTTTTATACAGTTAAATAAATATTTCCCAATACCAGTGTCTATTGAAAAATTGATTAGCCTTTCCAAGGTTAAGAAGTTATTCAAATATGGACAAAATTCAAATCTTGTCAGTATTTGAATTGAATAACTTGTGTTAAATCTTTCCTGCCTTTAGTTTTTATGATTTGCTGACCAAAACGGAACAACCTCATTTGTCTGTGAAATTGTGCTTTTCTCTTTAATAATAGCTAACACATTGAGGACCTAATAGAACTATGGTATTTGACAGGTAAGTGTCAGTAATCTGGTTTGGTTTTGTTAGCTGTGAATGATTTGGTCTCTGCTTTTAGTTCAACTTAGTCATAGTTCTGGTCTAGCTTTCTTTTCTTTTTTTTTCTTTAAGATTTATTTTTATTGTTTGACAGAGAGAAGGGGGAGGGCCCAGAGCAGTCTTCACAGCCAAACATCATCAGTTTTTGACAGTTTCATTCCACACAGGTGGATGTGGGACTGTGCAGGGTAGGAACAAGCCGGGGGGCCTCCCACATGGGAAGCATGCCCCAGGGGGGGTGGAGGGGGGCTTCCATTTGGGAAGCTCGCCCCAGGCAGGAACCAAACCGGTAGCCTCCCTCATGGGAAGCATGCTCTGGGCAGGAACTGAACTGGGGGCCTCCCACAAGGGAAGCACACCCCAGTTCAGCATATGGGTCCGCTGGGGTAGGGACTCAATCCCCAGACCCTGTGGCCACAAAGTAAGCTCTTAACCTGCTAATCCATTCTAGCATCCCTGGTCTAGCTCTCTAATCACTTTTATTTCATCTTCAACTAGAAAATTTGCTTCCAATATCACTGTGTCCTACTAATATTTACAGATCTCTGTGGTCTCAACCCAAATCTATAGTTTCAGCCACATCACATACTGAAAAGGGGTTAGCCAAGTTTTTCGATACATCTCAGATAATACTCTTAATTTTATTCAGACCCCAGTATTTTAGTCCTAGATTCTGGAATTTGAAGGCAGGATTCCTTTAAAACTGAAACCCCTGCTCACTGGGTATGTGGCACAAGTTTTCATTTTCTACTCAGTAAATTTTTCCATCTGGAAAGCATTTGCCTCACAAACAACCACAGCTAACAGACTAAAAGTAGTTTAGAAACATGAATCAGGAGGACTACAAACTGAATATACTACACATGCCTTCACCTGCCTTTTTATGACTAGTATGTAGTTGCTAATGCTCAGCAAAGGTGCTTCCTTGTTTTTTCCATTTAGGATTTGTAGATCAGATTTATCTTCGTGATTATTTCTTAAGAAGCTCACAGCTTTGGACTTCTGTTCCCTGGTATCTGAGTCCTGAGATGTTCATCCTTATTGCCTTTGTAAGCTTCAACATCTTACATGTGGCCATACCTACCTTTGAGTGTCTGAGTTAAAATAGAAACACAATGTTCTGGGAACTGCAAGAAAAACATTTGGCTAGGTTGGGTAGGTTTTATGAAAGAAGTAGCATTTAAGCTGGGTCTTGAAGGATGGTTAGAATTTTGATTGCTGGCCTTGTACAGGAGCATACTTCTTAATAGTAAGGCCACGAATGGAGGAATGTGCAGGATATATTCAGGTTATAGTGTTCTTTTGACAGCAGTGTAGGTTTGGGGAGGGAAGGCAGAGTATAGAATGGTTGGAACCCAAGGGTGTTGTATGTATGTTAAATGCTGTAGAATTTGGCCTTTGTTTTAAGGAGGAAGACAGAGACCTTGTAGAAATTTTTTTAGCAGTTACCTACCACTTTCCTGTTCATCCTACTCCTGCTCAAACTGGTTTATACACCATCTACCTCAGACATGCCTCATTGCTTCTGTTCACAACAGTTCCATGGGCCAAATTGCCCTCCTCCAATCCACCTTTTCAAATGCTGTGGAGTTTGGCTGCAATCCCAACTTTCAAAACCTTTCCTAATCACCCTAGTCATTTATGCCTCCAAGCTCCTGTAGTGCTTTTGTGGCTACTTATTACTGCTTATATTTCTTTTGCTAATTATTACACACTCTTTGTCATTTCTCTTATTGAGATGAACTTTAACTTTTTTACTTCTTTATGTTTTTATCTTTCAGTCTTGGCTCTGTGTCTTAGTGTTTGGGACTTCAGGAAATTTTCTGTGCTTCAGTAAGCCTTAGTTTCCTCATTTGTGAAATGGACTTAATAGAGTTGTGAGGATTGAATTAAGTGTCTTTGTATGCATTGTGTTAAGTATTTAATAAATGTTAGTCGTCGTTATTATGCTGTTATCACTTAACCATAAGAGATTCTCAAATGCCTATATTTCTTGGATGTTTGCATATCCTGATAGCCTGACCAAATAGCTCCGTTTGCCTGGGTCTGAGGGGATTCCTATAGATGTGGAACTTTCCGTGCTTTAGCCAGGGTGACTTGATCATCCTGTGTTCTACCCAGGCTCTTTGTAATACTCACTGATTTGATTTTTTTTTTATTTTTTTTTTTAGTAGTATTAAAACCTAGTGGAGCTGTAGTTACAAATTTATAACTTATTAATTGACTAGGTCTTAAGCCTAAGCTAGAAGCAAAATGGGGAAGGAAAACCAGGAATGGAAAAAGAGGCTAGGGGAAGCCGGGATGGCTCAGTGGGTTAAGCGCTCACTTTGCAGCACCGGGGACTGGGGATCGAGTCCTGGCCCCGGACCGTGCGGAACCATATGCTGAGCTGGGAGTTCCCCCAGTTCAGTTCTCTGCCTCTGTATCTGTATCTCTCTCTCTCTGCCAAAAATAAATAAAATATATAAAAAGAAAAAAGAAAAAGAGGCTAGACAAAAGAAGGAATTAAGTGGGGAGTGATATGCACAATAATTACTATCTGGTTTTTGCCTGACCACTCCCTCAGTCTAGCAGCTAGTCTATAGCTCTTTCAAACCTGGACACGTTCCTATTCCTTAGCTTTTCTCACCTTAGGACTTTGAACCAAATATTCCCAAACTTGATGTGTTTTTCTGATTTTTGCTGAGTTGTCTCCTTGTCATTCGTGTTTCTGTTTAAATGTTACTTAATCTAAAGATATTTTCCTTATAACATTTATCACTAGCCTTTTCTTGCTTATTGTTTGTGTCCTTGCTCTGCACATGCATGTGTGCGCACTCCCACTTGTGCTCACTCATTCATATTAAAATACCTATAAGAGATCAGGGATTTTGTCTGCCATGTTCATCCCATTTTTCTAGACCCTCGCACCTAATAGGTTCCCAATAGATAATTGTTAAAACTATAGGAGCATGTTCATATAGAGTTAACCTAAACCCAGTCTTGGGGCTTCAGGAAGCTTCTGAGGGAGTCATTTTAGCTAAGGTCAAGTGATGACTGGTGCAGAGAGCAAGGTAATTGTGATTAATAGGTTAAGTACAGTGTGGTCTTTAGCTCAAATGAATGCCCACAAATAATGAATAATGATAGGAAGAGATGTGCATTTTTAAAATAGTGGCTAGAATTGAGAATGAATTGGACTAGGAATAATCCAGGCAAAAGGTAATGGTGGCTTGGAAAAGGGTGGTGGTGGGGGGGGCTAGAAAAATGTATGAATTGTAAAAGATATTTAAGATATAAAATCAATAGGATTTAGAGACTGGATGCATGGAGGATGAGTGGGAGAAATCACGGGGAATTAATCATATTTTTGTCTTGAACTCACTAAAAGCTAAAAAGATCATTGTTCATATAATTGGGTGATTGGCTTTTTAAAAAAGTAGATAGTGTATTTTTCCATGTATAAGAAGCCCCCATGTATAAGACAACCCCTACTTTTCTAACCCAATATTAAGGAATCAATACACGGGTTGCCCCCAGGTGTAAGATGACCCCAATTTTCAGTGTAACAATTTTAGACAAAAGTATCATCTTACACATGGGAAAATACTTTATGTGAAATCTGAGCCTGAAGTTACAAACTGAGGTTTGTTAGAGAATTTTTCCATATGGATCATCAAAACTGATTTTTGGTATTGACGTAGGTCTTCAGAAATCTTTTTTTTTATATATATATTTTATTTATTTATTTATTTTGACAGAGGAGAGAGAGAGAGAGAGATATATATACAGAGACAGAGAGAGAACTGAACTAGGGGAGCTCCCAGTTCAGCACATGGTTCCGCACGGGCCGGGGCCGGGATTCGATCCTCAGTCCCCGGCGCTGCAAAGTGAGCGCCCAACCCACTGAGCCATCCCGGCTTCCCCCAGAAATCTTAAAATTCTTCCTGCAAGTAAATTATTTTGTTGACATTTCCATTGTTTTTATCCAAAATTTACTTCCTTTTTCTCACCAATATTATCTACAAGGGCAGGCTGATAAATCTTGCCTCCACTATAATATTTTATGTTATATTCGACATATCTGGCTATAACTGGTTCTTCGTAATAACATGGTATCTCCCCTCCATCATTCTTGACCTTGTACACACAGATGCTTAACATTTTTCACCCAGTGTACATTGAAATAGAAATGTTCAGATATTCGGGTTGAAACAGTGTGCTGTTATTGAATTGTTAATGGCAGGAAAAGTTCCTCCAATTGAAATTCACAGACAAATGCAAGCCATCTGTGGTGATCATTGTATTTATGTGAGTACAGTAAGACACTGGGTAAGGCGGTTCAAAGATGGAGAAGTGGGGCAAGCAGATTTGAGTGACAAATCACGAAGTAGAAGGCCTAGGACTACAAGTGATCAGTTTTATCAAGATCACGTTGAAGAACTGATCTGCAGAAATTGTCACATCGAACAGATTGCTAGTAAATTAGGAATTTCTGAGGAGAGAGTGGGCTACATTGTTAGTGTTCTTTGGATTCTGCAAAGTTTGTGCAAGATGGGTACTGCACATGCTGTCTGGTGAAATGAAAGCTGAAAGAATTAGCTTTTCTCGGGAACTCCTGGAATGTTTTTAAAAAGGTGAGGACTTCTTAAAGAAGATCAGTCCAGGTGATGAAACTTGGGTCCATCATTATGACCCTGAGAACAGAAGGCAGTCCATGGAATACCGCTATAGGGGATCACCTCAGCTAGAAAAATTCAAAACTCAGGCCTTGGCTAGGAAGGTCATGTTGACTGTTTTTTGGTTTGAACACTTCCATTTTGATGTGCACTGGGTGAAAATTGTAAGCATCTATGTGTGCAAGGTCAAGAATGATGGAGGGTAGATACTGTGTGCTTACACAGAACTGACTGTATACAGATATGTGTAAGGTAACAAAACAATATTAGAGTGGAGGCAAAATTTATCAGCCTGCCGCTCGTATCTTCATAGGAAGATGTGTTCCTATTGCCATTTACTACAAGAATTTTGTTACTTTATTTTCTTGCCTGGGCCAGATAAAAGAGCACAAGAAATTCCTACCCTTTAGGTATATGAAATGTGGTTTTTCAGTTTCTAGCATCTCTTCTGTCTGTCTTCTAGAAATGAGATCTTGGTTTCTCTGTTTTGTAATTACTGGTTTCATTCATACCATCCAGACCTGAGTCCTTCTTGAAAGTGTGTTCTGGAGCTGCTCTGCTGTTCTGAAAAACCTAGCCATGAATTTCTGCTATAACATAGGATGAAAGTGGTGTTTTCTCATTGAGTTCTTAATGCGCTGGGTTGCAGAGAGCTATCCCTAAGCTTAAACCTGTAAATAATCTAATGAAATTAGGCATATATGCAAACATATAAATAGCTAATTAGTGCCAGAATATCATAAAAGCTCACCTCAAAGAACTCCCATGAGGGTTGTTACACCTCTTTTAAAGATTTATTTTAGGGGAAGCCAGGATGGCTCAGAGGGTTAGGCGCTCACTTTGCAGCCCCGGGGATCGAGGATCGAATCCCAGCCCCGGCCGTGTGGACCCATATGCTGAACTGGGGAGTGCCCCCAGTTCAGTTCTCACTGGGGCAAGACCCCTGCCCAGTTCCTGCCCTGTGCAGCCCCACCCACCTGTGGAATGAAACTATGTGGAAAAACCAATGATGTGCAACTATGGAGACTGTTCTGGGCCTTCCCCCTTCTCTCTGGCTCTGACTGTATCTCTCTCTCTCTCTCTCTCTCTCTCTCTCTCTCTCTGTCAAAAACAATAAATAAATCTTAAAAAAAAAAAAAAAAAAAAAAAAAACCACATTTATTTTATTGTTTTTGACAGAGAGAGAGAGACAGAGAAAAGCTGGAGGGCCCAGAGCAGTCTCCACAGTTGTACATCATCAGTTTTCAACATGGTTATGGTTCACACAGGTGGGCAGGGCCGCACAAGGTGGGAACTGGGCTGGGACCTCCGGCATGAGAGGCATGACCCTTCAAACCTGGGGCCAAAGGTGAAGGCGAGAACCGAACTTGGGGCCTTCCACATGGGTAGCATACCTCAGTTCAGCACATGGGTCCGCACAGGCCGGGGCTGGGATTAGATCCTCAGTCCTTGGGGCTGCAATACTATCGCTTAACCTGCTGAGCCATCCTAGCTTCCCCTACACCTATTTTATATATGAGGAAACTGAGTTATGCAGTATATATAAATTTATATATGTGTATATTTAATTACCTATAGGAGTAAAGTTGTTTTGAGAGGTCAGGTACAGGAAAGATATGCTCTTGGTGCTCATAATAGCTTTCTTCTGGTGAAAGGAATTATGAGGATCTTCCAAGCAGTACTCTTTCAATTTCATTGTGAATGTAAAAAAATAGTCTGAATTGAATGATGTTAAATGTGATACAGAGGTTTTGCTTTCAAAAACATTGGTAATTACTTTTTTTATTGTTCCAGTCTTATTTTAAATTTTATGGAGAAAGAAAAATGTTCACTTGGCCATTTACTAACCATGAGAATTGATTTATATCTGCAATAATGTATATAATTTCACCTGAGGAATGTAGTGTCTGCCATTCCTCTTAACAGCAGCTGCTTTTATCTAAGAATGTGCATCAGATCACCTGAGGAGCTTTTAAAGATTCAAATGCCATGATCAAAGCAACATGGTTTGCAATGATAAAATTGGAAATAACCCAAAATTTCATCACTAGGCAAATGGTTAGAATATGGGTGTCTATACAATATGGAATACTGTGCAGGTGTTAAGAATGGAGATCTTGGGGAAGCTGGGATGGTTCAGCGGGTTAAGCGCTCACTTTGCAGCCCTGGAGACCAGGGATCGAATTCTGGCTCCGACCCAGGCGGACCCATATGCTGAACTGGGGAGTGCCCCCAGTTTGGTTCTTGCCGGGGCCAATGTGGGAGGCTCCCGGCCCAGTTCCTGCTCTGCGCAGCCCCGCGCCCACCTGTGGAGTGAAACTATATGGAAAACTAATGCTATCAACTATGGAGACTGCTCTGGGCCCTCCCCCTTCTCTCTGTCTGTCTCTCTGTGAAAAGCCAATAAAAAAAAAAAAGGAATGGAGATCTTTTATGGAACAATGTAAAAAACATTATATAAAAAGGCAAGTTGTAGAACTATAATGTCTATTTTCACATATGTATAGCTGTATTTATGTATGGAACAACCACAGTGGGCTTTGACTGGTTTTGATTTTCCTACATTAAGTATTTTTGTAATTAAATCTGAATACTTGCATTATATTATAATTAGAAAAACAAAATATTTTTTAAAAATAGTACACACACCCTACTTTCTGATTCACTGGATCTGGGCATCATATAAACTTTCCATAAGTGATTCTGATAATTGTGTAGGTGAAAGTTCTTTTCTCAAGGTCTGCTTTCCTGTGAATTCTTTCTTAGTAAAGATGGTCACCTCACCAGACCAACATTCTATATGCTTCAGAGGTCTGTAGATTTTACCTTGTCCTTATATCTGGAATTTGATCTTTCAAGCTGGCAAGAAATCAGTATGGAAATTCCTAGGGCAGCCCTTTCTAATTCATATATCTGATGGCAACCAAGGAGCTATGTCCACATTGTCCTCTCAGATCCTTCTCAGACCTTTTCATAGTACCAACTACTCAAAAACAAAACAAAATGCCTAATAATGGTATCTGATACTTTACTGCCTTCAACTAGCATTGTTCCTCATTTCCATTTTCTGTCTCTTTACTATTGTAGAAGTGGAGGGTATGTGGGAAGAACCGCAACAGTGCCCTTTTTTATCTTAAGAGCTATGAGTTCATGACCCTTCAAATTTACACCATTGCTGGATTCATTGGAGCACTATAGATCAGGCCTGGGCAGACTTTTTCAGGGCAACTAGCTATTTGATTATTCAGGGGTCACCCCAAAAGTGCTTGGTGGTCCACTGATGGACTGTGATCGGTGTCTTGCCTAGGCCTGCTATAGATGTATTTTGGTTTCTTAAAGTTGGCATCTTTTCTCAGTAGTTGTTTCAGCCTACTTGCTAGGTGTTTTAACTTCAAAAATTCTGTAGCTTCTCTAGCACTTGTCAATTTCAGACTCAGAAGACTGCTGGAACACTGCAAACCAAAGCTTTGTTACTGATTGCTGATTTAATTAACAACGAATGCCTTTATGTTCCAGTAATCAATTAAAATTCATTTTTTTAGATTTATTTAATCTTTTTTAATACTATTTTTAAAGATTTATTGTTTTTGACAGAGACAGAAGGGGGAGGGCCCAGAGCAGTTTCCATAGTTGTGTGATCACTAGTTTTCGATATAGTTTTAACTCCACGATGGGCATGGGGCCATGCAGGGCGGGACTGGGCAGGGGGCCTCCTAAATTGGAGGTTCCACAAGCTGGGGGCCTCCCATATTAGAGGCATGCCCGGGAGCCAAAGTGGGGGGCAGGCTCCTCCCACATGGAAAGCTCAACTGACAGGAACCGAACTGGAATGGGAAGCACACCCCAGTTCAGCATATGGGTCCGCATGGGTTGGGGCCGGGACTTGATCCTCAGACCCTTGGGCTGCATTGCAAGCGCTCAACCTGCCACGCCATCCCGGCTTCCTCAAGATTTATTTTATTGAGAGAGAGAGACAGAAAGGGAGAGGGCTCAGAGCACACTTCATAGTTGTACATCATTAGTTTTTTGACATAGTTTCATTCCACACAGGTAGATGTGGGGCCTCACAGGGCAGAACCAAATTGGGGGCCTCCCTCATGGGAGGCAAGAATCTTCGCTGCCAGGATGGCAGCCAGCTACTAATTGGGTGCTACAGTTTACTATGTGGATTCGCATGGGCTGGGGCTGAATTCAATTTCTGGATCTTGCAGTTTCAAGGCAAGCACTCAACATGTTGAGCCATCCTGGCATCCCCCATTGGTTTTATTTTAACAGTGAAAACTTCCAAGGTCTTTTCTGTCACTGTCATTGTCTGATCATTGTCAGTCACTTCCCTTATATACTGATGGCTAATTTGTAGGAAGGATCCATCTCTTTGTCCTCCTGTACAGGTGGGAGTTGCTAACTCCTAGTTCTGCGTGTGCAGCAGAGCCAACTTTGCTAGATGTCCTTACTGAAAGACTGTGTTGTTAATTGTGTGATATTAGGTGATTTATTTCATATAAATCTGTTATCTATGAGGTGTCAATAACATCGCTTGTTTCACAGGATGGTTTAGAAATCAAATGAGAGAGCATGTGGTAGCACTTTATAAACTAACGTGCAATACAAATGTAAAGTATTAGTTTTCTAGGCATCTTAAAATGTGGCAGACCCAGCAAATCTTTAGGTAAAAGTTAAAACAGCTTAATTAACTAGGTGTCAGGGGTGTCCAACCTTTTGACTTTCCTGGCCACATTGGAAGAGGAAGGGTTGTCTTGGGCCACATGTGAAGTGCACTTGACACTGGCAATGGGTGATGAGCTAGGAAGAGGATTGCAAAGAAGTCTCATAATATTTTGTGAAAGTTTGCAAGTTTGTGTTGGGCCACACTTGAGGCTCTCCTGGGCTACATGTGGTTGGACAAGCTTGAACTAGGTTTTAGGTCTGCATCCTCATGATAAGTTTTGAGAAGACTTGTCCAAAGATGAAGATTTCTGAAATAATGTAGAATTATTTCCCCTTCTGTACACCTCTTATTACATTCTTTCATATACTTTGACCCTTTGTTTAGTGATTATGGCACTTTTGATGTCATGATTTGATTGCCAGGATGCTTAAGGGAGTGAGTGGCAAATAGTGTTTACTAAAGGCATTTTTCGGGGAAGCCAGGATGGCTCAGTGGGTTAGGCACTCACTTTGTAGTGCCGGGGACCGAGGATCGAATCCTGGCCCCGGCCCTGGCCCATGCGGAACCATATGCTGAACTGGGGAGTTCCCCCAGTTCAGTTCTCTCTCTGTCTCTGCATATCTCTCTCTCTCTCTCTCTCTCTCTCTCTCTGTCAATAAATAAATAAATAAATAAACTAAAAAAATAAAATTAAAATAAAGGCATTTTTCCACTGTTCTACTTTACTGATCTGAGTTACTTTGAAATTTCCTTGCCAAGCAATTCCAACTGAGACTTCTCCTTCCAGATATCTCTGCTGGTGTTTGAAGACTGCCATCTTCAAACACCGGGGATTTCTGTTGAAATAAATAGTTTCACTTAGAAACTATGAGAATAATTGGCTCTTCATAATATTTAAGTGAGCTTTTGGCTCTTCTGAAGGTACTAGATCCTATAGGAAGAGTAGGTTGCATATTTAATGTACTTCTCTACTAATTTTGAAAATAGCTTACTCAGGACCCTAAAAAACTACCTACAAATAAGGAATAACTCATATTAGGAAGACTGGCTGAGAATCACCAATATAAAGAATCCAGGGAAACTCAGGATGGCTCAGTGGGTTAAGCACTCACTTTGCAGCCCCTGGGACTAAGGATTGAATCCCAGCCTCAGACCATGTAGATCCATATGCTGAACTGGAATGTGCCTTCCATGCTGGAGGCCCCTGGTTCAGTTCTCACCCCCTGGTTCAGCCCCTGGCTCATGGGGGTGGGCTTCCCATGCAGGAGGCCTCCAGCTCAGTTTCCACCCTGTGCGGCCCCTGCCCACCTGTGTGGAACAAAACCATGTCAAAAACTGGTGATATACAACTATGGAGACTGCTCTGGGCTCTCCCTCTTCTCTCTGTCTCTGTCAAAAAATAAAATTAAATTAATTCTAAAAAATTAAATAAGTATCCCATCTTTGAAGGTAGATGCTGGGCTGAGCCAGTTAAGAGAACTCAGAGAACAGTAAGCAGGGGTCTATTTTCTGTATTCTTCACTTATTTGAGTTGTTCTTAGGACAATGATTTAAGTGAGTAAAGATGAAAAACCAAGATCTTACTTTTTAGATTTCCCCATTTGGGAGGTTTTCTTTTCCTAACCTAAAGGGTTTTATTTTTACTCTTTTCTATGACTCTTACTCCTTGGGGCCATACTAATGACACAGGGAGGAGAGTCCTGCAGTAGCTAGAGATAAGCCAGGAACTGTCCAGAACTTATTGGGTCATAGTAGCAGGATCAGATGGGCAGTGATGCCCTTTCCTTCCTTCCTTCCTCCCTCCCTCCCTTTCTCCCTTCCTCCCTTTTTCCCTTCCTAAGATTTACTTTATTGTTTTTGAGAGGTGAGAGAGAAAGAAAGGGGGAGGGCCCAGAGCAGTCTCCATAGTTGTACATCATTCGTTGTGACATGATTTCATTCCATACAGGTGGATGTGGGGCCACGCAGGGCGGGAACCAAACCAGGTGCCTCCCGTGTGGGAGGTGAGTACCTTTGTCACTGAGCCATCCTAGCCATCCCAGCTTTTACCAGTGGTGCCTCAGTTCAGCATGTGGATTTGCATGGGCCAGGGTTGGGAATTGAATCCTGAACCTCATGATTGCTCTAGACAAGTTTTCAACCACTGAGCTATCCCTGTATCCCCTCCCTCCCTTCCTCCCTCCCTTCCTTCCTACCTTCCTATTATTCTTTAAATGAAATTTATTGGGAGTAACATTGGTTAATAACATTATATAATTTTCAGGTGCACAAGGTTATAATTCAATGCCTGTATACTCACTTGTGTGCTCATCAAGTCTAGTTTCCTTCTGTTACCATATATTTTAAAAGATTTATTTTATTTTGAGAGAAAGCGGGGGAGGGAGCCTAGAGCAGTCTCCATAGTTGTGCATTATTAGTTGTGACATGGTTTCATTACACACAGGTGGATTTGGGGCCACATGGGGCCTCCCACATGGGAGGTGGGAACCCTTGCTGCTAGCCATCCTGGCAGTTTACCAGTTGTGCCACAGTTCAGCATGTGGGTTTGCACGGGCTGGAGCCAGGATTTGATCCCCAGACCTCATGGTTGCAAGGCCAGCTGTCAACCTGCTGAGCTATCCTGGCATCCCCCAAAGTGCTGTTTCTTTCTTGTAAGACAATTATAACTGTTAATGTGGATAACCCTGAGGCTTAAAAAGCTCTGAATTCTGAAGCCATAGTAACAGAATGCCTTTCCTTTACTTTCTTAAATCTAATAACTTGGAAGAGGGGTTATAAGCAGACATTTACTGTTTTTAGATCATCTGTAGCCCATTGTTTACCTTCTGCCTATTGAGAAAAAGGAAGTAACTTCCTATTTCCAAGTCCAAATTAATGTAGGGAGTGTGGTAGCCTTTGTTATATAAAGGTGATTGTCCATTTATTTTTCTCTGCACTTTAACCAAAGACTGATTATGAATCTTGTTACCCCTGCATCTGACAGTTTAAGGAATCAAGCAAGGAGTAGTACTTGCTTTTGGAAGAAAGCACTACTGTATTTATACAAAAGGAAAATTGGATTTTTCTTTCCTCATAAAATAACAGTTGTATGTTTAGAATTCTGAAAACATGAAAATATCTCGCTCAATGAAGAGGCACAGCCTCTGAATCAGGCACAATGAAGCTAGCCAAAAATTAGCCAAAGGTAACATTCAGTCCACTGAATAGTTTGATCGTAACAAAAAGAAAGGAAGATTCATGGGGTGGGGGTGGGGGGCAAAAAAAGCAGAGTCTTCAGTATGTAAATGGAGAAGAGTGTTGAAAAGATACCCTTAGCCACAGATATGTGTTCTGAAGTGTGGGGCTGGGGATCTTGGATGTTGCCTAAGCCTCACTAGAAGCACCTCAAAAAACATTGTTTTGTGCCACTCTGCATAAGTACAGAATACCTTTAGTGGAAGAAGTGTCTACATTATTCCTTATCAAAATTTAAGTTTTAGAAAGGCAGGGGCCATTTCTTGTTCTCTTAAATTTCCAGTATCCTGCAATGTCTAGAATTTTCTAGTATCCAAACAAATGTTTGTTTTTTCATTAAGTCACCATTGTTCATATGCAGACATGGGAATATTTCAAGAGTATGAACCTCTAAGCATCTGTAGATAATATAATTCATAATGATGATCCTGAATTTCTTGAAAAGTTCATTATAGTTCATGTAGTCTGTAGGTGGACTCTGTCTAAAATACATTGTTTTTACAAGCCAATTTTAAAGTATTTTGAAGGGTTTCTACTTAAGTTAGACTCCTTTTCCCAAAGTTGCTAGGAACAACCAGTTTAACCCCAAGTTGGCATGGTCTTCTATTCAAACATGATAGTATAATTTCTTTCTTATTTGGATTATCGACCATACTCTTGATTTTTTTTGTAGCTCATTCTGAGCAACTGATAGGTCAATTTGTAGATTTCAGTATTGTAGATCAGTATTTTGTGTGTATTTATATCTTCTGGCGCCACCTACTGACACAGATTGGTAAACATAAGGCTGTAAACTGACCAGTAGAATTGTATGAAAAACTAAAGAAAAATTATTTCTAGGGATGCCAGGATAGCTCAGCAGGTTGAGTGAGCATTTGCCTCACAATTGCGAAGTCCTGACCCTGGCCCATGCAAACCCATATGCTGAACTGTGGCAAAACTGGTAACTGCCATGATGGCAACAATTCTCACCTCCCACATCCACCTGTATGGAATGAAACCATGTCACAATTAATGATGTACAACTATGGAGAATGCTCTGGGCCCTCCTCCCTTCTCTCTCACCTTCTCTCAAACAATAAAAAGAAATCTTAAAAAAAAGAAAAGAAAAAAGATATCTAGGGGAAAGCTGGGACGGCTCAGCGGGTTGAGCGCTCGCTTTGAGGCCACGAGGACCGAGGATCGAATCCCGGCTCCGGCCCAGGCAGGACCCACATGCTGAACTGGGGAGTTCCCACAGTTCGGTTCTCTAGCTGTCTCCGTCTCTGTCTCTCTCTCTATCTGTCAAGAGTAAAATAGAAATAAATATGCACTGAAGATAAAATAATTACTCTCTATAAATATAAAAAAGATATTAAAAAAAAAAGATATCTAGAGGACTAGAATTTTAGCACTAGAAAAATTCTTAGAGGTTACCCAGCCTGTTGATGTACCGTATTTTACAAAAGAATGAACTCAGGTTCTGTTATCTGTAATACCTACCTTTTTATCCCCCTACTCATTTTCCAAATCATTGTACTGTTCCAGTTCAGAGAATTTCATGGCCATTTTTTTCATGGTCATTCTGGCATTTTTATAAGTCTTTCTCAGTCTTAGAAATTAAGTAGAATGAGAAACTTGCGAATTGTAAATTAAGACTGCATAAAGACCTTAAGGAGACTGAAAAGACAGGATGTTTCAACAAGCAGAAGAATGGATTATATGCACATACAAAAGGGAGAATTAAACTAGATGTTTAATAAGTAAGGCAAGCTATTTCCCACAGTAAAAATTCAAGTGTAGTAAGGTGATGAAATAGAAAACATGCAGAGAATAGAAGAAAGTATAAGTTTGATGTATATGCTTTATTTTTAGGACTGATTTTCTTTCAATTTAGTATATTTTAGATATTGTGCTTTACAGTAAGAGAGGTATTGGGAACTTTTTATCTTAGCATAGGTATAAAAGTTTTAAGTGGGTATGCAAAAATAGAAAAGTTTTGGGGAAGCCAGGATGGCTCAGCAAGTTAATCACTTGCTTTGCAGTCCCGGGAGCAAGGATCAAATCCCGGCCCCAGCCCATGTGTACCCATATACTGAACTAGGGTGTGCTTCCCTTGCCAGAGGCCCCCAGTTCGGTTCTCGCCCCTCGATTCAGCCCATGGCTCGAGGGGGCGTGCCTCCCCCTCGAGCCAGGGCCAAACTGGGGGCTTCCCGCAAGGGACGCACACCCCAGTTCAGCATATGGGTCCGCACAGGCCAGGATTCAATCCCTGATACCTGGGGCTGCAAAGCAAGCGTTCCACCCACTGACCCATCCTGGCTTCCCCTTTATTGTGTATTGAAGATGAATATAACACTTAATATAAGTGAGTCCCACACACTATTAAAGTCATCTATGGTGGTTACTGCTTTTCTTACCATCCAGATACTTCACCTAACCAGGAAGAGTGTGTCCTTACATATTTTTTATTTCCTTTACCATTTTAGCAGCGTCACCCTTTATACCAGAAAGCTGGCGGGCACTATGGGGAAAAAGCAAAACAAGAAGAAAGTGGAGGAGGTGTTAGAAGAGGAGGAAGAGGAATATGTGGTGGAAAAAGTTCTCGACCGTCGAGTGGTAAAGGGCAAAGTGGAATACCTCCTGAAGTGGAAAGGGTTCTCAGAGTAAGTTTCACTGACCTGGGTAAATTCATTTAGTTACCAGGAGTCTAGTACAAAGCTGGGGATGCGCAGGTGGATACATTGTAGCTCAGGCCTGGCCTTCATGGCTTATAGTCTAACTAGGAAAATGATCTATATGTACAAAGTGTATAACGCAAGATAGTGATTTCTTATTGTTTGTTTTTTTTGACAGAGAGAGAGAGAGAGACAGAGAGAAGGGGGAGGGCCCAGAACAGTCTCCATAGTTGCACATCATCGGTTTTTCCACATAGTTTCATTCCACAGGTGGGTGCGGGGGTGCACAGGGCAGGAACTGGGCCGGGGTCTCGCCTAGGGAGAACTGAACTGGGGGCACTCCCCAGTTCAGCATATGGATTCAATCCTTGGTCCCGGGGGCTGCAAAGTGAGTGCCCAACCCACTGAGCCATCCCGGCTTCCCCAAGATAGTGATTTCTGAGTGGTTTTTGTGTATGGCTTTAGACTGTTCCAAGTTTGCTAAGAGAAAGTAATTTTCCTTTGAAAGAGGCAAGTTTTTGAATTTGTAGTAAAAAGCTCCCACCACCTCCCAAGAAATTTTAGCTTTGCCCAGTTCTCAGTCTTTTCCAAGGAACCAGCTCTTGTCCTCCTGTGCTTGTCCTTTGTATAAGTATGCTAACTTTGAGTGGAAAGTGTGACTCACTGTGCCCTCTGATTTCAGTGAGGACAACACGTGGGAGCCAGAAGAGAACCTGGATTGCCCCGACCTCATTGCTGAGTTTCTACAGTCACAGAAAACAGCACATGAGACAGATAAATCAGAGGGAGGCAAGCGCAAAGCTGACTCTGATTCTGAAGATAAAGGAGAGGAGAGCAAACCAAAGAAGAAAAAAGAAGAGGTAAGGCTAGGAGTAAGAATTGTTACGAGCCAGAATTTGTACTGTTGTCGATGAAGCTTGAAAGCCAGATAACTTCAGCACTTTTGTTCCCCTGCTTCTTGGATATCAGTGGCCACCTCTCAGTACTTCTGGAATCTTAGGTAGTCTAACGTGTCTGGGGCTTCACTCTCTTGAAGCCACATAATCTAGGTTCAGGAACAAATCACTTCCTATAAGTAGAGATCTTTCAATGTTTTAATCACAGGTTTGAGGTAGCTATTTTAATTTATTCAGTACCTTAAAGTAAGTTATCTTTTGAGGGTGAAGAAACTATTATGAACATTTATTTTGCTTGAGATACCTGTCCCTTTTTACATGTGGGGAAACCTCAAGCCCTTTGGACTTTGATGGGAGTGGCTCCATTCTGGATAGCAATCCATATAGTTAAAATTGTTCCATCTGTCTGGTTTTTGCAGTCAGAAAAACCACGAGGCTTTGCCCGTGGTTTGGAGCCAGAGCGGATTATTGGAGCTACAGACTCCAGTGGAGAACTCATGTTCCTGATGAAATGGTGAGTCTGCCAATGGCTCTCTGTGGTTGTTTTTTCCTTCTCCCATTTGTTCCATACCAGAGGAAAAGAGCTGGACCTTCGAAATTCCAGTCACCCAGGTGTGAAATCTTTTAAGATGGCATAGTTCTTCGATAGTGACCCTCGGCCTGACTGCCAACCTGGACTCATGATTTACAGGTAGGGGCCCTTAGGATTCTCAGATCTTTGCCCGTTGTTTTAGGAGGTGGGAGAAAATGTAGAGTGGAGAGGGTATGGGGAGGAATCACATTTCACTTCTGTAAATGAAGGGAAAAAGATATGAAGTGTGATTAAACCACCCTCCCCTTTTACCACCTCCTTAATAAAGATCGGGCTGGCCCCAGGATCAGAAATTCTGTTAACTTCTCAGGGTTAGGAAAGAATTTCTGTAGCTCTTTACTTGTCCTTGATTGTTATTACCGTAGATCCTTTCCAATTTGTACAGATTCTACAATTCTCAGATCAGCCAGCAGGGGTCAGCAGGTCCCTTTCCTAATATACTGAGCTTAAAGCAAGCCTACTTTTTCCCTTTATAAGTATAAATACCAGTTGTAGTAATACTCCATGAAACAGTTTACTAGAAACAGTTATCTTGAGAATCTAAAGACCTGTAATTAACCCAAAATTCTCTATAATTTTCCTACTCTCTGTCCAAAAGGAGGGCTTTCTGCTCCTGCTTACCCCCCTTTTTTGCTTATTGAAAATGCTTGTGCTTTTGTCCCCCCCCCCAAGTAGATTTCAATCATTATTCTTAAAATATTAATTGGGAATGAGTAATTCTAAGTCTTTGTCAATGAAAGCATCATACTAGTAGGTGTTTTGCCCTTTTGTAAGTTTAGAACTTTCTCTAAACTCAAATCTGTATTAATCCTCTCCTTTAGAAGGTGGCTGGAAAAGCCTAACTTTAACACCACTGAAAGCCTATGTCACAACTAGCTAAACTTGTTTTCTATTTTTGCATTCCCTTAGGTATTTAGTGAATCCGACCTTTTTTTAAGATTTATTTTTATTGTTTTTGACAGAGAGAGAAACAGAAGGTGGAGGGCCCAGAGCAGTTCTCCATAGTTGTACGTCATCAGTTTTTGACAGGGTTTCATTCCACACAGGTGGGCAGGGGCCTCCAGTATGGGAGGCTTGCCCCCAGGAGCTAGGGGCCAAACCAGGGGCCTCCCACATGGGAAGCACACCCCAGTTCAGCATATGAGTCCACACAGGCCGGGGCTGGGACTGGATCCTCAGACTCCAGGGCTGGAAAGTGAGCGCTTAACCTGCTAAACCATCCTGGTTTCCCCAAATCTGACCTTTTTGCTGATTAATTGCAAGCCTGTAGGAGAAAGTTCTTTTTTAAGGTGTGCATATGGGGGTAAAGAGTTACTCAGTCCAACTAGAATACACTTTGTCTACATGTGACCAGTCTTAGTTTTAGTATCTCCATATTGCTTAAGATTATACTCCTTTGGTTGACCCACTGCTGTATGAAAAAATTATAGCTGAATATAACTACAGGTTAAGACTGATGTTGATTATTTAAAAAAAGTTCATTTTAAAGTGATTTTCCTAGAGAGTAGAGATACTTGTCCCTTTCCAAAAATAGCAAATATTTCTATGCAGTGAAATGACTAAACTTAACCTCAGAGGGTATTGTTGAATTTTCAACAAGGGGCAGCCTGCTACAGGTTCCCAAACTGTTAAGACTCTTTTCCCTCTCATTCTTTTGAGTCTGTTTTTGAGAAACATACCATACCTAAGCTTACTCTTTGGGTCTGTGGGTCTGTGTGGCTTTGGTTTACCTGTTTCTGGGTTTCTGAAGTTTTGAATGATGCCTTGTTAGATATTCTATCATATCTGCTGCCTACTCTATGCTATTATCTAGGACATTCCCAGTGACCTGAAGATTGAGCTTACTTTTATGTCTCTTGTACTATGGATGTGATTTTAAAATTCTGAGAACATTTTAAAGATTTATTTTTATTGTTTTTGATGGGGAGTGGGGGAGCGAGGAGGGCCCAGAGCAGTCTCCATAGTTGTATGCCATTAGTTTTCAATATAGTTTCCATTCCACAGGTAGGCGCGGGGCTGTGTAGGGCAGGCACCGGGCCGGGGTACCTCTCACATGGGAAGCTCACCCCAGCAAGAACTGAACTGGGGGCACACCCCAGTTCAGCATATGGGTCTGCATGGGCCGGGGCCAGGATTCGATCCTCGGACCCCAGAGCTGCAAAGTGAGCACTCATCCCGCTGAGCCATCCTGGCTTCCCTTAGAACATTTTAAAATTCAGAATATAGATAATTATGTAATAGTCTCTTCATTTTCTGCCTCCCAGTGTTGAAGTACCATTTCAAAACACTTGGGAGTTGTGGCATATCTATGTGAGTTGACATTTAGTAATGTTAAATAAACAGTATAATTAGGAATCAGCAAGAAAGTTTCCACCTACAATTTCTATGGCCAATGTCATATTGGTATTAAGTCTTATCCTACATGGTATAAAAGCCTATTACAAAGCCAAGATCTCTCTAATGGGCTCTTACAGCTGTGATATGGCTTTTGGAAGAATGCTTTAGCCTCTTTTTCCCTCAAGAGAATCTGAAAATCATGATTTTTTTGGCCTTTCCCAGAGTTCAGATTGAGTCAGATGACCTTAACTTTATACAAAGATACCAAGAGGGGATTTTTCAACAGGAAAAGATCTCCAAGGATGTCATTTGACTGCAAGCTCCCAGTAAATGCTGCTTGGGCCATGTAGGCAACCTTCCCCAGTTTACCCTTCTGGAATTAATATTTTTAAAGCCCTGTCCCTTGGGTGATCCAAGTTGGGAGACTATTAGCACCTGGCCTCAAAGTCTTTCTGTGCTTTGTTCTGCAGGAAGAACTCTGATGAGGCTGACCTGGTCCCTGCCAAGGAAGCCAATGTCAAGTGCCCCCAGGTTGTCATATCCTTCTATGAGGAAAGGCTGACGTGGCATTCCTACCCCTCAGAGGATGATGACAAAAAAGATGACAAGAATTAACTTTCCTGAGTACCAGCCCCTGTCACATTTGACTGGGTTTCAAGTGGGGAGGGGAAGGAGTTCTACTTGTCTTAACACCATAGAGGTGGCTTGAGAAGATGTCCTTTGAAGAGCCAGTATGATTTCTGTGCCCTACAGCAGCCCAAGTGCTTTAAAGCCGTTTCATGCTGTATAGTTTGCACACTCATCCCATTTGAGGGGAAGGAGGATAAGTTTCAAGGCAACCCATTCTGTACTTTCCTGAAAAAAGCAAAGGGCCTTCTATGAAGGACAAAACTTGCAGAATGAGTGTGTGGGAGAGCAGAAAGATACTGTACAATTTCAAAGAGCATCTCCACAACCCACAGCCTTCTTCCCAATAGTGTTAAATTTCCATTTTTACAGTGTAGCATGTGTGTAGTTTTTGACTATTACTGGTGTATTATTTAGGGGTGGGAGGGATGGGTGGGAAGGAGATGGGTAGAATCGTTTTTTGTTAAAATTTGGGGCCTGATTGGGAAAATGAAATGGAAAGAGAAAGATGATTTGGTTCTGTGTTCAGAATTTTATCTTTTAAAAAAAATGTCATTGGCAATCTAAATGAGGACTGAGAGACTGTTTAAAAGCTGTGAATGTCTTGAAATGTAAGCCAAGGTGTTCCCTGCCTGAGCTTAATGCTGTTCTCAACAAAGGACTAAGCCAGTTGATAAGTTACCAAAGCTGCCATTTTGGAGATGGAAACTGGTTGAGGGAAAGTCTTTTATTAAAGTGTATACAAAAGCAGATCATTCTGTCTTAGAGGTGCTAATTCTTAAAATTGACAAGACCCTTTTCCATTATGAAGTTACAAATATTAGCTTGTCCATCTAAGCCACTGGCTGAGGTATTTGAGGAGGGGCAGAGGATGGCATGGGAGGTGTGAGAATAAAGAAAAGGGCCCATGCTCTTGGAACTTCTATGTATTTTGAACTTTGAACTCTGAAACCATTGGTGGCAGGGTTCAGTTACTGACAGCACAAGTTCACTGAATCACTTTCAAAAGACCTGGTCTCAGGAGAAGATTAAACTTTCATACTGGGGCAGTGGTTCACTTTAAAACATATAACAAAACTTTTTTAATCCTAAGAATGAACTTACACCCAAAATACTATCTTGAATTATAAGATCCGTCAGTTCTTGACATCATCTAGACCTGTAACTAGAACTCCATTGTAAAATCTTTTTAGGCATGTGTTAGATTTCTGTGAAAACTTTGTTTAAATGTAAACTTCATACTACACTGTCTGTTTTTGTCTTAATAAAACTATATAGATTTATAATCCTTGATTTCTGTCTTAAGTTTTGCCAGAAACCTTCCTTGACTATTACCACCTTACAGTTTCAGCCTGTTGGAAACAATTTTTACACTTGGATGGTTTTATTTCTTGAACACTGTGAGCTTGGAAGTCTGGCACCTGGCCTAAATCTTTGAGTGGTCTCACCACATTGAGTAAATATTTATTGAGCATTTATAATTTCTACAGAGATGGTAAATATTGTCACATCATTCTGTTTTCATATTACTCAGAGGTTGGCTGTTTGTTTAGCACTCTGACCTGAGAGAAATTCCAAACTATGATATGTTTGGAAACATGGGTTTTTGAGTTAGGTCTAGATCCTGGCTTGTGTATTTCATAGATTTGTGTGACCTTAAAGTCATCTTCTCCAGAATTTTCAGGAATTGTCCCTGGTTTGATCACTGAATTAAAATGTCATCTATTTTCTTAACATCGTTTTCTGCCTGTAATTTAGAGCCAAAATGGGACTAGGCTCTTGTCATTTATAAAGGGAAAACAAGATTTCTACTGAGATTAAATCAGTGTGACAATACAGCTCTACTCTTCAGTACAATGCATTTGCTTCAGATAAACTGATGTGGAGATGTTTTTTTCAAAGAGCCTCCTAGGAGTTTAGTGGGGGAGTCAAGTGGAGCTGGGGAGCCCTTTCTGTGCAGAGGTCTGAGTGTCCTTGCAGTTGAAGCAGCAGAAGAGTCAGTAGCTAGGTAAGAGAGCTGGGGTGAGTGGGCAGAGGCGTCCTGGTTTTGTCCTGCATCATCAGATGCACTGAAATTAGCTTCAGCCTTGGTGTGTGTCCAGAATGGGCTGCTATTCAGCTTAACCTTGGGAATCTACTTCATTGTCATTTCTGACATTCCTGAATTCTTATAAAACCATTTCATTCTTTCCAGGGAAAACACTGAATCAATAATGCATACAATGAAAATTGAAGTGGAGATACAATTTTGTTATCTTTAAAAGCCATTTATCACATTTCTAGATTCAAGGTTTAAGGGTAAATTTTTCTCAAGTGATTATGGAAGCCATAAACACATGCAGAAATGTTAGAAATAAAATATACATAGACACAACAAATTTTAAGTCAGCTTTAAGCATTTGGAAAGCATTTCATCAGGCAGTGCAAAATGTGTTTGTTGGATGGCTTCAATGAAATTGTATCATCATAGACCTCTTGCCCTTTAAAGAATTTAAGAGGAGATAGGTTATTACCTTAGTTACTATTACAAAAGGAGAGCTGATAGGGTGACAGCATCATTACTGGAGGTGTCCTGCACTGGACACCAGTCAAAAAATCCTTGCTCCACTATCATCTTCAGTTGACTTTCAAGTTAGTATAGTAAATGACCAGTATAATGACCACAGGAGCACTCATCAACCAACAATGCTCAGGAATAATTATTTCTGCTTTTCAGTGTCATTTGAAAGTCCTGACTACCAGTTTTAATATTTAGTAGTTGAGTTTTTAAGTACTTACTTTCAAATGGAATCTTAAAATTTCAGAGCTCATTCACACTGTTTGATTTTACCCATGGTCATTTGGTGTTTGGCCACGTGTACTCAGCATGTTTCTAGTCTATGGCCTGTAGCATTGGGAATCTGTATTATAATTATTTCCTTCATCCAGAAAAGGAAAATGATAGAAGTTGCTACTCCAAATTAATTTGGTGGAACTGGAACTCTGAAATGCGAATTTTCTGCAATGACTCTAGATTCTGAACTGTGTATGGAGCTGGGTTCTGTTTAAAATCAAATTAATCTGATGAAGTTACCTTATTGGCGTTAATGTTAATCTGATCTGCAAGTTGGATCTTCTCATGAGGATGTTCTCATTTTAATTCATTTTTTATTGTTTTTGAGAGGTGAGAGAGAGAGAAATGGGGGAGGGCCAAGAGCAGTCGCCACAGTTGGACATCATTAGTTTGACATAGTTTCATGAGTGTGGCATGGGAGCCAAACCAGGGGCCTCCCCACATGGGAGGCCAGAACCTTTGCCACCGAGCCATTTTCACATTTACCAGCTGTGCCGCTGTTCTGTATATGGGGTTGCATGGGCTGGGGCTGCTCAACCGCTGAGCATCACCTGGATGTTTTCACTTTAAAATTTAGAGCTGATAGGACTGAAGTAAGTCTAGGTTCGGTGTTTTCCCCTCTCCAGAATTTGAAATACCAATATCACTACCAGGCTAGCATTCAGCTTAGTAAAGAAAAGAAATCTTTGGCTTCACCTTGCTTTGTAGCTGTAGGAAGCAACCAAGTAGAGACATCCTGGTAATTCAGGTGTGTGGTTAGGAAGTTTGTTAAAGGAGCTTAAGATCCCCAGATAACCATCAGTCTCAGATCTGTATTGCACCCATGTTTTGACTGTCCAGCATTGAGGTTTTCTCCAAAAGTTACTGCTTTCCTAACCAGTATGTTCGGGTTGTTCATCTCCTGTATGGATGACTTTTAATCATTCTTGGCCTTGAGAGCTTCCCGCCAAATAAATTACTGAATATTGAAAGCAAATGAAATCTGAAAAGGCATAGTTGGCCCTGCTCTGAGGGGGCAAATTGAGCAGTATAGTTAACCCTTGAACAACATGGGGGGTAGGGCACCAATATCCCCAGTCCCCATGCAGTCAAAAATCCACATACAACTTGATTCACCCAAAACTTAATAGCCTGCTATTGACCAGAAGCCTTACCGATTACATAAAAGTCGATTAACTCATATTTTGTATATTATGTGTATTACACAGTGTATTCTTACATTAAGCTAGAGAAAAGAAAATGTTAAAATGCAAGGAAAATTTACAGTATTTATTGAAAACAAAAACCATGTATATGTGGACCTATGCATTCCAAACCCTTATTGTTCAAGGGTCAACTGTAGTGTTTCTAAGGCATTTTTCTTCCCTTAGGCCAATCATAGCTCCCAAGGTTAGACTGAAATATTAAGTTAATAGTATGTGCTAACAATTCAGGTCTGTAGTTTTTGTTAAATAACTTGTGTTAAAACACTCAACACCCAGTCTGGGTCTGCACCGTGACCTTGTTGGTTTGCATGGTGGTTTGTGATAGTACCAATCCCACCCGCCCTGTTTACTGCTAGCATAACTTGGCGTCAGGCTGGGTAATTCTGGTGCCTGACTCTGGGACAGGAGCCCACTGTTTCAACTATTGCTTCAGTTCCTACCCTGATTGGAAAGTTTAAAACAACCTAATTTGCCTAATTAATTTATGCTAAAACAAGAACACCAACTCTTTGGTCTTTTCTCCACCTCCAAATAAACTAGGTTTTGTTTCCTTGGTTGAAATGGCTTCTGAAATGAAGTAACAAATACTGTGCAATCTACGCCATTCTGCAGTTAAAGTTAAACTGGAGTGGAACCAACTTTAACACTTTCATTGGCATTTTTGTGTGCTCACATGTTTCTGGCTTATTTTGAAAATACACCCTTAGCAAGTTTCCATATTCTTACTCTTCCAGTGACAATTTGTGCACTAGATTCTGTTTATAAATTAATTCAGGCAAAAGTGAACTTTCAAAGAATTCCTGGACAGAACAAGGACTAGAATTCAAGTCAAGTGTTAAGTTTCACGTGTATCCCCAGAGTCCCCACGTGCTTTCTTTTTTTCCTCCACTATGAAGTTCAGAACTAAGGTAAGGAGGATGACTAGCCTCTGAAAAGAAACTAAAGGTAAAAGAAGGGTTACTATTCTTGGTACACAACAAAATGACAAGTCAAAGGTCTTTGGGTCCTAATTCCCTTCCCAGAAGGATCAATGACAGAAAAACAAGGCTAAGCACTTACGATAACCAAGCACATGGATTTTGCTAGACTCTTGGCTGGGAAAACAACGTCCAGAGTGGCAGACACCCACCAATCTAGTATCCGTGTTTGTATATGGATATCATTAGTAAGGAAATAGACTTCTAGCTGGTAGTGCCCTAAACTGATGTCTGAGCTTCTAAAGCTTTTGCTCTATGTCAGTACCTACTGGATATGGTAGGTGACTTGAGGGTGTGGTGGGGTTATTTTTCTGCAAGGCACTTGTTTTTCCAGCTATTTGCCAAACCTGAAGAACAGCAAGGCTTGGTATAGCCTGGGGTTGTAAAAGCAGTGATGAGGGCAGCCGGAGGGAGGTGGGGCTTCACAGTCCACGGATTTACCTGTCGACTAGTTGCTATTTAATTTTCCCTAGTAAGGGTGGGGAGTCAGCTATGGAGGCCTGGTCTTGCTGACATTGAGCATCTCTCTAGATCACTATTTCCCCCTCAGATCTATATTCTATTTTTACTAATACTAAAATAGCCCCAGCTTCTTTGGTGAGATCTGTGTAGGACAAAGGTTGAAAAGATGGATCTATTTCCATTTCCTCAAATGAATTAAGATGTATGAGAAATTGATTTGAATGAAGCCTAGGGCTGCTGAAATCTAAACAAGGCAAGCCTTCCACCCCCACCCAAGCAAGTCACCCTGAAGTTTGGTCCTTAGCTAAGGATGAGGCCTGCTCATCTCTCTGCCAACCCTAGGACCTCTTCGTACTTCCTGTCTTAGGTATAGCAGCTCTTTCACAGACCTTACTGGAGTCCTATCTTCCTGCCAGAAAAAGCCTTTAAGCTAGAACACCCACTCCACCTGCCAGCAGCAAAAGAGGTCAGCCCCACAGCAGTGCTGACCAACTTGGCCCAAAGCCCCAGCTAATCAGCATGATCCTAGACACAACTGCACCTCTCTCCATCAGGGGACACGACAAAAATACTCTCACACCAGGGGCAACACTAAAAAGGGTGAGAGCAATTTTTTTTCTTTAAAAAAACCCTTTAAATCTCTTAAACTAAAAAAAGTTGTAAAACAAGATAAAAGCCTAACAGTGTACTAAATGGTCAAAAATACACAATTCTAGAAGAGATACAAAAACATTACTCTGAATTTGTCAATTTATTCTTCTGTATTTTTATTAGCATGAATTAAAATTTTTCAAACTTAATTTTTAGTCTTTATTTTCCCTTTAAGAATGTTGGTTTTATCTGGCTTATAAAAATTACTTAATCCCTACTTAGGAAAGAGCTCTTGTTTATATGATGACTCTTTCCAACTAGAGTTTGGGGGAAAACCATTGTAAATTGAAGAAATCAATGTTATTCCTGGAAATCTATTCCACCTCTTAGGATAAACTCTAGCAGCATCTTTAAAGTACTGTGCTGAGCCAAGTCACACAGTGGTACATGGGAGTTCAAGACCATAGGTTCCATTATGAGGATCACAGTTTCTGGTCCTAAGCCCTGTCCAGTAATCTGAGACTGCAAGTGAACACTCATTGAGCATTTGCTAAGCAACTACCCCAAGATGGGCATGTGGCAATTCCAGCAACCCACCCAGTACCTTGAAGCGTTCAGCACTTTGCAGGCTTGATATTAAGGCAGGTTATTTGTTTTTGTTGGAGAACAGATTCTGGTCACTCCAGCTGGGGCTTTCTAATACCTTAGACATGGGTTCTATTTTCCTGCTTTACTGGATCTGTGGCCCTGCACTATTACATTGATGTGCTTGGTCCTGTTTATTTCTTGGGTTGTCACCATCACAGCCATTGGTGTGATTTTCCAATGCTCTGCACACATCTGGCAGGTAGTGCCACCAGAGAAGTAGACAGGTAAGGAGTTGGGCCAGGTGACACCACCTAGCCTACCCCTATGAGAAAGGCCAAAAGGATTCTGTATCCTTCCTGAGTGGATTCAGCTGGCAAACCTTGTAAAGAGACACAAAACACCTGCTTGGAAAGTTTAATACAGTATTTAAGACTATTTTGTCTTTCTACTCATTGTCAACCTCCCTGTGCTCCATCTTCCTATGTGAACTTCTTAGCCACACAATAGCTAGTTCTCCCCTTACGAGGCTTGTTTACTCTCAATTTCAAAGTAGGGAAAAATTGCACTTGAGAATGAATCATCCACTTTATTTTATTTTGTCATGTGCTCACAGCCTCTCCCCTTTCCCTGGCAGGTCACAGAGATAAATTAAAAATAAAATCTACAAGGAAAATAATTTATAAAAGCACTTTCCAGGCTCATGCCTTCTATCCCTACTGCTCAGTTAATGTGTCACCCCCTCCCTCCCACGTGGGGAGGAGAATCAGTGCTTCCCCCCTCTCAACTTATTCTTAGGAGTCTGGGGCTGACAGACAGTACTTGCAGAGCCAGGCAGCAGTGGGGGCAGCAGTGGCAAAGTTAAAGACACTGGTCCTGGAACCATCTCATCTGGCCACCTTGGCACTCCCCTCTGCCTCCTCCAGGAGCCCTTGCTAAGCTGGGGGTACAGAGAAGCTGCCTGTGGCCAACATCCTGGGGTTGGGGGGAGGTGCTCTCATCCCCCATTACATGCACTTCTGGTTCTAGAAAGAAACCCCCCAAAAGAAAGCAGACAGACACCTCGGGACAGAGGAGAAATATCCCAAGTGTTCACACAGTTACACGGAGTCTTTATGGCAAAGAGAACATTTAGCAGCTTTGAATATTGGGTATCTCCTTATTACTCCACACAAGCATCCTAGACCCTATTAAGTGAAACAGGGCTCAAACCCTAAAAAAATAAAAATAAAAGCGCAGGAAACTCTAAGAGGACTAGCTTTTTGTTGCTGGGTTTTGTAGTTTTGTCTTTTCCAGTGATAAGCCCAGTTGTTGGTGGGAGGCCTGAGGGAAGGGTCACTCCTGTGTTGTGCTGAATACTTCCTGGCTTCTCCACAACCCCCTGCCTCAGAGCAGCCACCAAGAGGCTGCAGGCCCAGTGCTACCAGCACCCCATCAGCAGAAGAGCTCTGGGCAGCCGGTGAGGAGTGGGGAGAGAACAGCGTTAGCATGCAGGCTCTGACGGAGTCCTTGGAGCCTCAGCTCAGGGGTAACTGGGCAGAGAAAGAGATGGAGTGTCAGGGCAGTGAGTGACATGCTTGGTGTTGGGGCTGCTGCAACACGGGGCCCCGTGTCTATCTTTTAACCCTAACCCTCCAAGCCAGTGTTGGGTCCCAGTGGCTCCCCTACAACTGAAACATTCCAATATCCAAGAGCTCCCCTTCAAAGATGCCAAAATGCAGCAGAAAGAGTTCACAAAGCCCTTCCCAGAACTCACCCGATCTGTTTCACCCCTCCCCTGGGGTGAAGCGGGGTTTACTCACACCAATCACCTAAAACCTGCTGCCTGGAATCCTAGGCCCGATTCAACCTTATCCTGCACTTTTTATTTTCTTCCAGCTTTGATTTTTTTTGGTTTCTTCCTTCCTTCTAGCAGTAAGACTACTACTTCCCTCTCCTCTCACAAGTCCCTTCCTTTCCCTTTGTCGGCCTCCATCAATGCCATCACCACCCCTTCCCTTGGGAAGGGGTAGGGGTCAGGACCCTGTCCACCCAAACCGTCTGGCTACTTCCACACTCCCCAGTGGAGGAAGCTCAGCCAAACAGCGCCTGTGCCCGACTCTTCCTGTCCACTGACCCGCAGTCATCCTATCTGAGATCTATTGGATAAGAAGGCATTAAAGTCCCCTGCTGTAGGTCCAGGTCCAGGCCCAGCCCTTCTCCAGTTTCCTTCTTGGTGAGCATCAACCCCTTTTCCTCTCCAAGCTCACTTTCTCCGGTCCTTTGGCTTCCTCTCCTGCCGCCGGGCCTGCTGGTCAGCCAGGGTGCGGGGAATGAGAAGGACACTGCCATCCCCAGTGTACTGCAGTGCATACTGACTGGGCGAGTAGGGCCGCCCATTCTCATCGCGCAGCCGCCCAAACACCTCCTGGTAAAGGCTCTGGACCTTCTGCTTCATCTGCCGCAGGGAACGAAGGAACTCCACCTTCTCCCGCAGCAGTCGAGCTTTATCGCGCTGCAGGTCCTCCACATCCCGCTCCAGGTTCAGGATGGTGTCCAGCTTGCGCTTGCGGCAATTCTGGGCCGCCATCTTGTTCTTGCCCCGGCGTCGGATGTCCCGGATGAGACTCAGCTGGGCTTCGCTGAGCTGGTACTTAGACAGCAGCTCATTGAACTCCTCCACAGGCAGGTTGATGATTTTGTCATTGGTAAAGGGAATCTTCATAGCTCGGGCTCGATGCTCATCCCGGCTCATCTGCTTGTCTAGGAAGTCAGTCTGCTTCTCCTTGCTGCCTTTCTTGAGTGCACTGGGTGGTGGCAGGTCAGCAGAGTCAAGGGCACTGGGTGCCATGTTGTACGTGTGGTTGTGGCCCACATGCTCCAGGTAGGGCAGGCAGGAGAGCTGAGACGGATCCTGGTAGCTCATACGGCAGAATTTGGAATACTCAGGCTGGTAGCCTACCGCGCCCTCAGCCTCTTCTAGATCCAGGGTCTCAGAGTCAGAGCTGTAGCCAACAGCACCTTCCTCAGAAAAAGAGGAAGAGGCTGAGGAAGAAGCAGAGGAAGAGGAGGAGGAAGAGGAAGAGCTGCCTTCAGAGCTGCTCAGGGAGGAAGGGCTATGGCTAGAGTCCAAGGAGAGGCCTGAGTCAGAGTCAAATTCCTCTTCAAGCTGGGAGGCCTGCACAGGGTTGAAGCCTTCCTCAATGGCCAGGTCCATCAGGCTGATTTCATCTAGCATGGCTTCATCTAATAGACCCCCCAAGGGGTCTGGCAGCTCAGGACCTGCTGTGTCATTGGCTGTGCCATTGAGCTGGGGTGGAAAGAAGAGGCCCGCCAGGTTGGTGGAGCCAAAGGTGGAATTGAGGCTGGTCGAATTGCTGGGGACCAGCGGGAGCAATGTGGAACTGTCGGTCACAGGAAGGCTCTCTACCTCGGGGCTGAAGAGTGAGAAGTCCTGGCTGCAGCCCCCCAGGGATGCCTGATGCAGGCTGACATTCTGATTGATGGGAGTGTTGGGGGCAAGGCTGTAGTTGGTGCTCAGTGGGTCTCCAGGAGGGGCACTGTACAGGATCTCACTTGTTGATGTGTTCACTTCCATGGCCTGGGAGGGGAGAAGAGCACCACCTTTCACTCAGAGCAGACCCCAACTGAGGCTGGGGGCTCACAGTAGCAGGCACTACTGCATGGGTGATAGAGGCAAGAGACTGGAAATTAGAGCCCACAGTGTCAGCTCCTGGCCCCACTTGGTCCACCAGGCTTGGCAGAGATGGGTCTTCTCTATGGACTCCACCCCAATGCAAAGCTGACCACCTCATGTTTGGCCAGACTCCCCATCTTGGAAGGAGAGTAAGAAAACACCTAACACTGACTACCTCTTCACTGCAAAACCACCACAGTGAAAAGACCAAGCCTCAAAGTGAGAAAACCTAGCTATACCAATTGCTCTGCACCATGGGCAATCACTTAACCTCTCTGAGCTTCCATTTTCTCATATTTAATACAGGGCTGACTAAGATGACTGTGAGGGCCAAGTAAAATGACAACAATTATACAGCCCTGAATGAATGTCAGCTTTTAGTAATGCTAAACCCTGGTAGCACCCAGCCAAGCGATTATCTGCTTGAAGGAAGGGAAGAAGGCACACCTTGAAGGCAGGCCTCTCAAAGGCTCAGGCACGGGGTTTTAACCCAAACTCCCCATTCCTGACTCTGCCCCCTATTGGTCCAATGAGACACCTGGACAGTAACTTATCAATGTCCTCACTTTCCTATGGGTCAGACAAAAGAGTGTTACTCTTTCGCTTCCCAGAGGCAGAAAAGCAACTGAATGCTAAGACACTGCACATAAAGTCCAACATGTCTGTGCCCTGTTTTGATCATCCTACCTGCATTTCCATGATAGACATGAGATCTTGCCACTGCTGTTCCAAATCAAATGGCGACTCTGTCCCCGTCAGGAGAGGAGACAAGAGGTGGTTCTGAAGACCTGGAGGCTCACTCTCACTAGGCACTGCTTCTGTTAAGCTGGAAATGTCTGCTGGAAACTAGGACAAAACACAGACGCTTTAACAGAGAAGAAAGAAAGACCAGCCTTCTGCTTTCCTCCCAGAGCCTACCACCTGAGGTTCTGTTTCTTCCTTCCTCTGAGTTCACCCCCAACAGCCAGGACAAAGCCAGCACCAAGAGCTGGCCAGCCCCTCAGGCAGCCGCGGAAGGGCACAGCATGTGTGGGCTGCCCTGCTGGCTTGGCGGGCTCTCCTGGAGTCCTGCTCACCTCAGCATTCTCCCCAAAGGGGCAGGTGGCCTCCAGCAGCCTAAGGCACTCTTCCAGGGACAGGGCCGTCTGGTCCTCCCCATCAGGCACCTGTGGCAACAGCAACTGTAAGTCTGACTGACCTGGGCCTTGGCTGTCTTTAGGCCAAAGCTTCTTCCCAGCCTTTCCAAGGGGGCGCTGAAGGAGGTCCTGCGTGATTACAGGCCTATACTCTCCCTCTGTTCCTGGTCTAATGACTGACTAAGTCCCTAATTCCAGGGGAGAAAAGAGGGAAGAGTCCTAATACAAGCAGGAAGCTGCGAGGTGCTCTGCCTCCTCAGGGCTGTTTGTTACCATGGCCTGGTCCCTCTGATTCTGTTCTGCTCATCCATTCCCCGTTTTCCAGCCCACTCACTCTGACTTGGAGACCCCAACCCAAAATATACATTCATGTCCACCCCACAGACACAACCTGCCTTCTCTAAGACATTTTTGGGAGTGAGCAGAGGTGGGAGTACCTGGGCAGGGAAGCTCTCCCCCGTTTCTCCATCCACTAGCACATTTTGCACCAGAGCTTCTGCACCCTCGCCTGGCCAGGTGTCCTCCTGCTCCGCTCCATCTTGCAGTCGTTCCTTATCCACATCCTGCTCTTTCTGGCGATGACTATAGTCAAAAATCTCACGCCCAGCCCCCAGGTCAATATCCTGTCGCCAAAGGATGTCAATCAGATCTATGTCCTGAAAGACAGATCACCAGACTTTAGCTCCCGGGTCCTGGGGCCCCTCCCTCCCTGTCCCAGCCCTCAGAAGTCCCTCCTAGCATCACTCAAATTATTCCTGGGTGGGGCCTCTTCCAGGCCTACACCTGCCAGCCTCTACCCCTTTGCCCTGCTACTGTACCAGCAAGGCTTCATTCATCTGTTTTCAACACCAGCCTACAAAAGAAAACAGGAGCTAGCAAAACCCACAAGCGTGACCATACAGGTCTGTGGGCTTAGGATCTGGACCAGAGACACAGCCAGGCCACAAGGCAGGGCCTCCCCGCTGCTAAGGAAGCATTCAGGCGTCATTTCTCATTTGGGGAATGGGAAATCCTTAAAACCTGGGTTTGTAGGAAGCTGGCCAGTGTGAGCAAAGGCAAACTGTCATGCAGAATTGCTTCCAGGTGGCCAGGCTTGCATCAGCTTATGGTGTCATTCATTTGCATAATGGGGTGGGGTGGGCAGGAGAGGAAAATCCCTGCATTTACAACCACCTGATGCAACCAATGACAACGACTGGCTGTCTTCAGCCCTTCCTACAGACATTCCCCTTTCCCTGGCTGAGGCAGGAGTAAGGCTGAACACCCACAACTCTTAAAGCCTAGGCTCACCTTAAGATCCATCCTGCCAAAATCCCCACGCTCAGCTGATCCTAGCAGGCTGCCTCAATCCCAGGAGAGCCTCAGGCAGTCAGCTGATCCTCACTGGGCACCCCACCCCCTACCAAGGCCAGCCCCATGGTGCCCCTCACACCAGTGCTCTCACTCCCTTCCTTACCACACCCCAGGACTGACTCCGAGTCAACCCAATCAAGGACATAGCCCCATCAACCCTAAGCCACAACTATCGCCTTGGGTACCAAAATACCTCCAATCCTGTTCTACCCTGGTGGTTCCCCATCCGTTCATGCACCAATTGCCACCAGCAAGGAAACCCCAATAAATAAGCCCATTTGGGCTTCTGACACATGCCTCCCCTGTAACCCTACACTGTTAGGTTAAAAAGCAGACTTTCCAGAAAGCAGTATCTTCAGATTAGACTCAGGTATCCCTTTCCCACCATTACTCTTCCTGGTCCTAAGCCCTCCCACCAGGTGTACCCTTCTTTCCCTTTAGTCTCCCCACATACACCAACCTGAACAGAAGCCCTGGACCCAGGAGCAGAAGAGGGCTGGGCCACCCGGTGACCAGCCAGCAAAGAGTTAAGGGGCCGGCTCCCTTTGGCAGGGCCCCCACCACTGTCAGAGCTGCGATCCAGACGGGTCATGGTCTGCGAGATGAGCCCCAGGGCAGCTGGTGCCGAGAAGCCGGACAGGGGGCTGCAAGGAGCTCTTGGCTTGCAGGGAGCACACCAGGCTGGAAGGGTGGCCCCGTGCTAGCTCCGAGGGGCCCGAGGAGGTGCCCCGCCCGTGATGCTGCCTGGGCGGCCCAGCCCAGCCCTCTTCCTCCATCCTTGAGCAGCCCCCTCCCACCTCACAACCCCAGTTCCACTCAGACGCCTGGCAGCCCCCACCCTAAGCTCACCGCAGAGGCTGCAGTGAGATGGGATTCCCACCCCATGCTCCCTGCTCAAGCTGCAGAGGAAGGCAAGCTCCCGCCAGAGCCTATCTGCCCACTCCTCCCTCTCTCCCCCTCCCCACGCCCCCCAAACTTGTTACCTAGGCTGCAGCAAGGAGCCAATCCCCTCCCCCTCCCACCCAGCAGGTCACTGCTGAGGCTGCAGAGAGCCAATCCCCTCCCCCAGGTCAGCAGCTGGGCTGCGGAAAGAGCCAATCCCCTCCCACTGTCGTTACCTAGGCTGCAATGAGAGCCAATCTCCTCCCCAAATCCTCCGCTGGAGATGCGGAAAGAGCCAATCCCCTCCCACCGCCTGTTACCTAGCTGCAGCCGGGAGCCAATCTCTGCACCAGGGAAGCTGGAGAAGCTGCCGCAAGGAACCAGCCCATCCCAGGGCCGCCTCCGTCTCCGTCTCCGTCTCCTCAAGGAGACGCACCCAGGGACGGGCAGCCCCACCCAGTCCAGTCAGCCAGCCAGCTAGGGTGGCGCAGTGAGAGCCCTGGGGGAAGGGGTGCCACTCTCCCGCCTGTCGCATCCTGCTTACCCAGCCCACTCAGTACTGGGCAGACATTCCTCCGGCAGCTTCTCCGGGAAACTAAGTTCCCTGGAAGCGGAAGGAGTTTTCTCCTTTCTCAGGAGGGCTGTGGCCAGTTGTGCTCAAGCCCAAAGATCATAAGCTGGCCTGGGCAGGAACCCAGTGCACCCAGACCCACGGTGACTGGGGCTTTGTCACCCTACAACAGGTCAGATGAGAGGGAGGGGAAAGCCATTTGCTTGCCAGGTCTACTCCCAGGCAAGAGGGAGACAAGGGCTTAAAGACCAGCACTCTAGGAGACAGGTGCTCCACATCTTGGCCTCAAACATGTCCCACACCCCCTCTTTACACTAGCTTTCCTCAAGCATTCTCTGCCTAACCCATAGCAGGGGTCACCTCTAAAGCAAGAAAGAAGCCCCTGACAGAATCAGGATCCCAGTTCTAACTCCCATCCTCACTGTTGCTGCCCTTGAGCCTAAGGTCAGGTCAGGGACAGTATGTTCTCCCTGATCAGACTGCTCTTCTCGCCTGTAAAGAGCTGTACACAGGCCACCTCTGCTCTGGGCAGAGTGCCAACCTTGAGGGGAATCCTATCCCTGACAAGGGCCTGGGCTATGGCTGTCCATCGAACAGGCCTGGCAGTGGGGGAGCACAACCACCCCAGGGATAATACCAGCTCCAGCAGTGCCTGTCACATGCTCTGGACCTGAGTATTTTTATCCCTGAGTTGCTGAGGAAATGTTGTTCCAGACAAATAATCCTCCCTTCCCCCATTCCTAGCCTGGGCCCCTAATGCAGACCAATCCCCCAGACCCCAAAGGAAGCAGTGAAGGCCTGGCAGCTGGGGCAACAACCTTCATGAAGGCCAAGAAATGGAGAAAAGCAGGGTCAAAGTCGAACCCCATTCTGCCCCAACCCATCCACATTATATCCAAATCATCCCAGGAAAGCTCCCAGCAGGAATAGGGGCTTCCCCTACAGGGTTCCCCAGAGCCAGCCCAGTTACACCCACCCCTTGGGGAGCTACACTGGAAGGCAGAAGAGCAGCTGAGAGAAATACTTCTTCAGACCACAGTGCCAAGACCGGAGCCCACTTGGAGGAAGAGGACAGAAGGAGTGTAACAGAGGTTATTAAAGTTCCTAGTGACGCTGTAAGGATCTAAGAAAAGAGGAACTGGAAGGTAAGGAATGCTCGTGGCTCCCATGCTCAGATAATTCTAGTATCTCTCAAAATAGATCCAGTATTAGCCAGCGGGGCAGTGGAGGGACCCTGGCACTACTGAAATTTGGGACCAGATCAACCTGCTGTTTGGGGGCTGTTATGTGCTTTTTTAGGAAGTTTAGCAGCATCCCTGGACTCTCTCTACTAGATGCCCAAAGCTGGTCCTCTAGTTGTGACAACCAAACTGTCTCTAGACAGTTGAGGGCCAATGGCCAAGAAGAAGCCACATGCTTTGACAGTTACTAATATTCAGAGAACTGAGCTCAGGAACAGGCTCAAATGCAGGCCGGGAGGCAAAACCTAGTCTGCCTATAGAGCAGAAAAAGGCAAAATCTGCAAGCATCTGTAACACTTTTCATGTCCCCTCTCCCCACAGTCCTCAACTCCGGAAAACCAAACCCAGAGCAATCCACCCTTCTCTCCCTAATATCCAGGATACTGCAGTGGGCTCCCCCACCCCCACCCCCGGCACTCCCCAAGCTCCTTGGGGCTGAGTGGCAAGGCAGGACCAAACACAGCTCAAAGCCAACTGTCTCATCATCTTGTTGGTGGGGTAAGGGACACCAGTAGCCATTCAAATTCTTAAAGGCAACTGTATCACTCTGCCCAGAACACTATGTCAGCCATATTTCAGGAGCTAAAGATCTCTGACAGCTCAAAGCAAGGTGACTGAGGCAGCAGAGTGCATGCAGTTTGTCTTCTGACTCCCGGCCCTCACCTCCCTACTCCCTGCAATGGGCCAAGATAGGAGCCTTGGTCCTCACTGGGCTGAGACTGTCTAAATCTACCACCTGGCTCATGACCAGGACAGTAGACTTAAATCAGGACCTTACAACAACAGGACTGACCGCAAAGGAGAACTTCAGGATATGTATGAGTGTTTTGATGTGAGGGGAGGTACAAGGCAGGAGTCCACAAAGTATTTGTGTCTTAGCAACAGATATACACCGCATCAAAACCCTTCACAACATGACTCCCTCCCCCACCGTGGGGCCTCCAGGAGTCATGTTGAAATCCAAGCAGTAAACACACTGGCATGTTCTAGGAACCTCCCATTGCCCTGACGGTACATTTAGACATGGGTCAATGGTTCAACACAAGAAAAGCTCCCAACCCCCAATCCTGGGCAGACAATTCAGCCCATTTCTATCCAAGAACAATGCCCCTGGAACCTCTCTGGTTCTTCACAGGGGTAAAGCACAGTCTTCCAGGACCAGCCCACCTCCCCCAACCCGACCCCGCCCACCCACCCCTCCATGTGGCCACTAACCTCTTTGGTTAAGTCTCCACTGACTGGAGGGGCAACAGCCCCCAAATCCTCCAAATCTTCACTGAATCCCTGCTCCGTTTCGCTTTCTCGCACCCCGTTGTCTGGGCCTGTCACATCCTGGAGGCCACTGGAACTCTCGAGGGCAAGGCCTGAGCTGGGCTGGCTGCCAGAGACAGACCCCTCCGGATCCCGGTGGACCAGCCAGGCATTTACCTCAGTGGTTGGCACCTGGAACCTGTCCAGGGCCCTCACCTGACTGAGGAGCCGCCGGGCAGTGAAGTAATTGTCCAGGTCTATGCTCTTGGGGTGGATACCATAGCCATCCAAGGTGTTCCTCAGGTTGTGGAACTGGGTCTGAGTATAGGCAGAACTGGGCCCCAGGATGATCTCCCGGAGTGGGGGGAGCTGTGAGGTCAGGTAAGTATCCACGTCCACCCGCACCCCAATCAAACTCAGCAGAATGGTGAACTGGAGGAGTCCTTCCGTTAAGTATTTCTTCAGAGAAAGCATTGCTGAAGGACCAGAATGTTTATGCTTTTTGGTTTTTAAATCTTCCAAAAGACAAATCAAGGCCACTGCTCTGCTGCTCCAGCCAGTAAGTTACCCACCTCAGTGCCAAACCCTGAACCCCAACCTGGCAGAACACAAGGGCTGAGCTCTCCGATGGCCTCAGAGGAAAGCACACCCCGTGGAGCCAAGGCCACACTCCAGACCACATTCACTTTTCCCTTCTTGACACCTCACCTCTGAAAGTACAACTGTTCCTAACCCAGTCCAGGCCCTCAGGGCCCACGTGACTTACTGTCTCCACAGTCCACATACAGTCACTTCCTCACTCACATTAGTTGTCCTCTCTGTAGATTCCACTGCAGACTGTTCTCAGAAATAGCTGATGGATTTTTTTTTTTTTCCTTCTCTCTCCTAAGGTTTATTTTCTTTGGCTGGAACTACAGGCCTTTTGTCTTGGGTCAGAGTGTCCCGCCTCCTCCACACTTACCAGGGGGGTTTCCAGAGAAACCTGAAATGGGAATCACAAGAGCAACAGGATAAGATTCCATAATTTTTACACCGTGATCAAGGCAGAAGGTAGAAAACACAGTGAAAGACCACTTTTACAAGAAGAAAAATAAGTCAATTATTATACTCCCCCCAAAAAATACCTATTAATAGATCTATGAAAGAGTTACTGCTCACACAGGATCCTTGCTTCTGTAGACTAAATTTGCAATACCCTAAAAGGTAGCTTGTTGTGGACAAGCAGACAATACCAAGGGCATCCAAAATATTTTACATGTTGTCTGATTTACCAACCCTCCCAGCAACACCCCATACACACACTACCCAGCTTCTATTTTTAGCTTGAGAAATCCATTTCCTGTCTTAAAGGAAAATTGGTTGCCCATCGCTCAGGGGAAATCTATCTACAATCCTTGTCCCTTCCAGTTCTAAAGGGGAGAAAGATTATTCATGGATGAAAGTGAAAAAGGACATGAGGAACATGTTCAGGCCACTTCACAGAAAAGGATAATACCGTTTGTTTTCCCAACTTTGAAATCTGATTTCTCTTTCTCAGGACTCTCACATTTAAAAAATGGAAGGTGGTGGGACTCACTAAGAGAAATATGGGAGTGGGGACTGAGCCAGGATTAGTCAGTCCAGAATTTGCATAGGCAGGTTTTATTTTCATTCACATGACCTTCTGAGGCAAAAACAAAAGGATATGGCCAAATTCTTAACCAGATAGCCAAGCGGGGCGGGAGAAAATCTGTCAGTTTCTGGTCTCTACTTTTGATCTTCCATTAACCTTAAACCAACATAGCTCTCTTCAGTGTTGTTACCCACCTACCAACTTCATTCTAAAGGAGAAGAGGGATCTACACCTACACACCCACACACCCACATTTGGTTAAAATACAATTGAGACCCAGAGTTCCAGCTTACACTACTCTCCCGTTCTCACGCAATTAGTAAACCTCCCAAATGCCAATTAAGTTCGAGAAACCGGACAAGGTCCCTTAAAGATGGAGTAAGGCCAGAGGCCTCTGGTCTGAGCCCAGTCCCACCCTGTCCCGGATACCCAAGTCCGGCAGGGACCAAGTCGCCATGCCCGCTCTCGGTGCCTGGGCTTCTATCTAGCCTTCTGGGGAAGCAGTGACCAAGTGTTATTTTCCTGGCCTTGACCCACCCTTACAGACAAACCCCACCCCGCCCTCCATCTCTATGGCCCCACCCCGCTCCTGAGCCCGGGCCTAACACCACGCCTTCTCGTGGCCTCAGCCCTCCCCAACCCAACCCACCCGGGAACTGGCTTTCCCCACGGCCTCGCGGCCCCTCCCTGCCAGGCCCAGAACCTGGCTCCAACGCGAGCCCCGCTCCGCCGCCCGCTCCCGCCTCCTGCCCCTCAGCTCCACCCCGCCGCCCTTCACCCCTAAGCCTCGGCCCCGCGGCGCGGCGCCCCTCCAGTCACGGAAAAGAATATGCCTGGTACCCGCTGCTGAGCTTGGCGTCCGCTGCTGCCGACACGGCACGCCCTCAGCCCGAGTCCGGCCTTGCCGCCGCCACCGCCGGCCGGCCTAGAGCTCCCCAGCCTCCGCTTCCCTCCCCGCCCCCTCCTCCCACCTCACTCGGAAGCCCGCCCTCCGTCGCGATCACGTTTCTCCAATCAACCAGCCGAGACCGTGGCCGTCACCGGATGTCGCTTTAATTGACAGCAGAGAGCTCCCAATGGCTGAGTGTACCGCCTCCTCTCTGTCCCTATTTCCCAAGACTGACATGGTCCACAGCCCAATGGGCATGTAGGCCCGCCCCACAGCGTGGACCCACCAATAGGTAGGGTGAAGGCCTTGTCGCCCGGCATTCTGGGCCCTGTGCGGTGCGCTGGCCGCGGGAGGTGGTACAGGCTGGTCGCCGAGCGAAGTGTTTAGGCTGAGTGCTTCCAGTACCTTCTTCGGCTGGCGGATAGGGACTTAGGCCAGGGCCTAGGACAGGAGGTAGCATCGCCGTCGGAGAGCGGGACTCCCCTCCCCTTGAGGGTTACCACGGTGACTTGCAAGTCTTGTGAGACCCGAGGGGGCCGAGGCGGGGTCCAGAGCATGTGTTTAGCGTGGTGGCGATGGTGATGTAGCCATCTTAGGTGCTGGCAGCGGAAACCGCTTTGCCAGCTTCCGCTCTGTGACTGCCTGGCGGAACGTGCCTCGCCAGTCAGGAACGGTTGCACCCGTGTCCCCAGGCAGGGGTCACGTCGCGGGAGCAGCCCTGGGAGACGGGTTGCCACGACGGTGATAGGACGGTGGTAGTATAAGGCGTGTGATGTAATTAGTGGTTTTTGTCATGCTAGAAACACCCCGAAGAGCTCCGACTTCCCTGTTTGGTCTCCTGCCCAATCTCCAACAGAGGCTACTTAGCCTTACCTTTCAGGAAATTCCCTCAGTTTCAAACGCTCTGCAATCTCGTCTAGCCCACATCTTTGTGATTTTCAAACATTAGTTTATCCCTAGAATCAGTTGGGGAGCTTGTTAAACCTGTAAATTCTAAAAGAGACCCCAGTCGAGAGACTCATTCACTTAACCCTGAGCTGGCAGCCTGATAACCTGCCTGCTCCTTAAACGAGTAATTTTAATGCACGTAGGCCGAAGACCACATTTAAGCAATCATTGAATTGGAATTTGTAGTACGTACTTCCCAGCTATGAGACAAAGAGGAGTCCACTCAAATTCTTGACTCCCGGAACATCTTAGTAATCAATTGGTCCTTGTACAAGTAAGGACTAGGCCAAATGGTAACTCGTTAAGATAACATCAGTCCATCACGTGTTTGCAGGGTTAGGAGGCGTAGTATGTGGTGGTTCACAGATTATAAAGCCCTTCCACCACATAGAAGTAAATATACATTAGCATCCAATTATTGAATCCTCAGAAATTGTTATCCATTTCAAAGACTGATTCAGGAATGCTGGGATCGCTCAGCAGTTGAGCACTTGCCTCATGATGGCAAGGTCCAGGCTTTGATTCCCAGCCTGGGACTGTGCCAACTCAAATGCTGAAGTGCAGAGCAACTGGTAACAGCGTGCCGGGTTGGTGACAAAGGTTCTCCCCTCCCATTGGGGGAGGCCCCCAGTTTGGTTCCTGCCCCATGTGGCCCCACATCCACCTGTGTGGAATAAAACCATGTCACAACTGATGATGTACAACTATGAAGACTGCTCTGGGCCCGCCCTCTTCTCTCTTTCCTCAAAAAATAAATACTGGGGATGACGGGATGGCTCAGCGAGTTGAGTGCTTGCTTTGCAGCACTAGGGTCCAAGAATCAAATTTTGGCCCCAGCCCATGCGAGCCCATATGCTGAACTGGGGTGTGGCCCCAGTTGGTTCCTGCCAGGGGGAGGCCCTGGGTTTGGCCCCCAGCTCGTGGCAGTGTGCCTCCCACGAGGGAGGCCCCAGGCCCTGTTCCCACCCTGTGTAAACCTCTGCCCACCTGTGTGGAATGAAACTATGTCGAGAGCTGATGACATACAACTATGGAGAATGCTCTGGGCCCTCCCTCTTCTCTCTGTCTCTGTCAAAAACAAAATAAATCGTTTTAAAAAATAAATATTTAAGAAAGACTGATTCAAAGAGCACATGTTTTAGTTATTCCTTTTACTATTTGTTTCCCAGTAAATGCTAGAATATAAACTCCCATGAGGACTAGAATTTTGTGTATTAACTGGAGTCTTCAACACCTAGAACAATGCCTGGAACTTAGTAGACAATAAATACTGAATAATTGAAGGAGAATTCAAGCAGACAGGCCTGTGATTAGAAGTTCCTGTTAAAAGAAATTAATACTTGAAGGAGATGTTTTTGAAGAATATGGCATGTTACCAAGGAAATGAGACTACTCAGCCCCCTGAATAAGACCATGAAGATAGTAAATACTACTGTTGGAAAAGAATGGAGGAGAAATTGAAGTGTGATCATTAAGAACATCCTAAGGGGGTTGAGAAGGAGATATTTATTTTAGAACCATAGAACTGAAAGATGTCAAGGCTAGACTAAAGTTCCAGGACTTAAATAGAAGACTGTTGAGAAGGTATATAGAAAGATTCACAGCAATTACAGAGACAATTTTAAACCTGGACACAGTTTTAAAACAAATGGGGTGTCAGGAAACCACACCAACAAAATTGAGTGTTTTGGACAAGTTTGTTTGTATTGCCCAAGTTTCTTTGGAGCTGCATAGCAGGGTGCCTGGGATAAGAAATGAAGTCATATAGTGGCTATCTGACTAACATGAAACCAAATAAGTATTCACTGAAATGACATGACAACTATAGGTGGGAGATAATATGTGATACTGTCACATCACTTTGAATGTCTCAATTCATTTGGTCATTAATGATTCTTAAGTTTCTTGAGATAGCGCTCTTACCCATCTTGTCCTTTATCCTTCTGGGGTCCTGGGTGTGGAAGGAATGGCCAGCGCTGAGAGTAGGAGGGGCTCTGTGTTAATCCTTAGAGAAGGGGTGGAAGAAAAGTGGAGAGGTCTTTTGGTTTTTGCCCACACTATCCTGTTCATGTTCTTTTGCCTCCCAGCTTCAAGTACTGTGTTTAAATGTGTATAATAATTATTTGTGATTATTCAGTGGAGAGAGGGGAGATGGCTCATGAACTGTGTCATTGTGGGTAGTTAGAAGAAGCTTCTGGCTTAGCAGTTATTACACATAAAGGTGGAAAGAAAAGGGGAAAGACAAAATCGCCGGCCCATTGCAAGGGCTGAGAATACTGTGTAGATATAGAGACAATCTCAGTCCGCAGCAAGCAGTTAGAACTGGCAGGGTGTGGGCACCCAGGATATTTAATACTACATGGTAGGGAGTGGAGGCTGAAAGACTGTCTTCCATTCTGAGTTCCAGATCAAGTCCGAGCAGGTGCAAACCTTCTCCCCAGAACCCACTGATTAACCTTGTAAGATCTAGGGTGTGTCCTCCCAGGAAACCACCCTCTTCCCTCCCCCTGACACCCCCCCACCCCCGCCCAGCCTGGGACAGCTGCTATTAGGACATTTACCCAAGAAGCAAAAGAAAGCTCCTATGTTGATGTGTCATCAGTCCTGATATATCCATTAAATCAGACCAAGAAGACCACTGGAAAAAGTGAGCATGCATGCTTTCTCCCTAAGGGAGAGGGTGAGAGCCAGCAGTGAAGCCAGACCGTGCCCTTAAAACTCCAGGCTACACAGGAGGGAAGGTGGTGGGAAGCCAGGGCGAGGGTTCTAAGGCACAGGGATTTGGGGTCATAAGAAGAGCCAGCTAACCATACGCTGAAATCTGCACTTGTCCTGGTTATATCTGTGTTGACCCAGCTTCCTCAGTAGGAAAAGCTGTTGCTGCCACCAGCAGGCACATCCATCCTCTTGTCCTCCTGCAAGGATGCCACCTGCCAGGAAACACTTAAGAGAAGGCTACTACGTAGAAAGGCAGACTGGCTGGGACTTGGCTTTGTCCTACAATCACAGGAACTGCTTTTTTCCCCGAAGGGGAAATGCAGTTGTTCTGTTATTCTGGTTGCCCATTATTTTTTCCTTTATTTAAAAATATTTTTAAATGTTGCTAAACTGTGTAAATATTTCTCACTCTTCAACTTCTACCTAGTCCAGAGGAGTGGATTAGATCCCTGCCTGAGAGTTCCTTACACCCTTCTGATAGGTTCTAGGGTTACATCCTGTCAATGCTAAAGGCTAGCATGTCTTACAAGAAAATAAATCAGGTTTCCAGCTAATGCAGGCATCTGGCACCTTTCTGACATGGTAAACATTAGCAAGCGTGTTGCCATTAAACCATCAAAAGCTCTTTTGCAAGACAGCTTCTCTCCCTGTGCACCCGGCCCAGGGCTGTCTTAAAAGGTTGCTTCTCCACCCGGGCTGCACATTAGAACCACCTGGGGGCTTGTAAAAAATACCAATGCCCGGGTCCATCCCTGACCTGTTAAGCCAGAGTCTCCCAGAGTGGCCCTGGGCATCTGGATTTTCTAAAAGCTCCTTTAGTGATTCTTCTGTGCAACCAGAGTAGAGAACCACTATGGGGGAGCAAGAATTCAAGTTGGATGGCAAAGAGCAACGGGGAATGCACAAGCACCGACTTTGCATGTACTGTCTCAGTCCCAACATGTTCTTCCTTGACCTCATCAATGGAAATGCCTCATTGTTCATTCGTGTGTTGGTGTGAAATTCTAAGAAGCTGAGTTCAGCAGGCTTGCACGTCCTTACCACACTGTCCCAAACAATGATGGGTCTTTTCTTTGTATAGCTCTCAGTGTGGCCTGTCAAAATCAGGGGCCATTATGCGGTGGGAAGAGTGGGTGTTTTGGACTCAGAGCTGAGTTCAAAAACCTGGCTCTTCCACTTACTAGTTGGGGCCTCCTGAGCGAACTAGAGATAATACACATATTCACAGTTTAAAAAGCAGACCCTGGGGGATCCAGGATGGCTCAGTGGGTTAGGCGCTCACTTTACAGCCCTGGAGCCGGAGGATCGAATCCCGGGCCCGGCCCAGACAGACCCATATGCTGAACTGGGGAGTACCCCGAGTTCAGTTCTTGCCAGGGCCTATGCGTGAGGCTCCCAGACCGGTTCCTGCCCTGCACAGCCCGGCGCCCACCTGTGGAGTGAAACTACATGGAAAACTAATGTCAACTATGGAGACTGCTCTGGGCCCTCCCCCTTCTCTCTGTCTCTCTCTCTGTCAAAAAACAATAAAAATAGGTGTTTAAAAAGCAGATCCTGTGTATGAAGCCACTCATGAGCAGAGCTGAGCGTGAGGTCCCTTTCTTGGCCAGTTTGCTCTCTGCCCACCCTACCACCTTATTATCCCAGA
>PVKE010004018.1:0-67538 GCA_004027555.1 Craseonycteris thonglongyai
CAATTTGTCCCGCGTCCCACAGCGTTTTAAAAAAGTCCTGATTTTTGGAAAGAATGCACGACAAGCTAGGGAATGGTGGGAGATAGGCCAAATTTTTCATCGAGAACCCCCCCCCCCCCGCCCCCCAGACAATGGTGTCCCGCTTTACCAATGTTAAAATTTGGTCACCTTAATTTTCAAGATTCTTGAAAAAACAGGTAAAAGCAACCACAGTAGTAATTTTCACCCATAGGAATAACTCTGTCAGTTCTATACTAGGCACAAAGGGAAACATCTCGATGAACTTAAAAAGAAATCTTAACATTATGAATAATGTCAGTTGAGAAAACATGATTATGAAATATTTTAAATATCCTTTTATGTCTCGTTTTGCTTTCCTCAACCTTGATTTCTTTGTGAAACCCAGTAGGCTTCTTGTTACTGACAAAGGCATAATATTTGGGTAGATAAATCTTAGAAGCATTCTCATAGAAATTCTACTCCATAGTAAGAGAATATATTTAATAATTAAGGTAGGCTAGCTGATGCAATAAATAGGCCCCAAAATGCAAAATGGCTCTAATATAACAAAAGTTTATTTCTAACCCATTTGAATAGTACCAGGCCATGAAAAAATCAGGTAAGCTGCCCCTCTTCTAAATAGTTCAGAGAGCAGGATGACAGCTTTGACTTCATTTTACTTATATTCAAATTCTTCCATGATTATTAGGTTGGAAAATCAGAGAATTACACTGTTTCTTTCAAGCCAACTAAGGACTTCTAAGATTAAAGATTCAGCTAACACCATAAACTCATAAATGGGAAATACAGCCAAGAACTAAGTATTTGTGGTGAACAGAATAGCTCATGGTGGCAAATTATTGCTTTGACTGGCATTTTTCCACTAAAACTGTATATCATACATCTCCAATCAGGTTTTTGATCAAACTTTCCAACTATTTCAGCTTTAAAACTAAACATATCTCATTAGTCATTGAAACCATCCTATTTGATCGGATTGACCACCTGCTTCTAAACTCCATTTACCTAGAATTCACACTCTTTTTCAGACACACTGAGCTTTGGGGCATGACACTTCCTTCCCCATTATGTCTCACATTTTGCAGATAGGAAAGCAAAGGTCAAAAGATTAACAGTTTGTTCAAGGTAAGTTACAGGGCCCAGAGAAAACCCAGGCCCACCCATAGTATACTGCTTCACAAGCAGTTCTTTCAAATATTTAAATGAAACACATTATAGATTCGGCCTGAGTATGGAGAGAATCAAAAAATGAATTCAAAGGAGTTTGCCCAGGCTTAATTAAGACTCACTAGCTTGGTCACAACCTGACAGGGCATATGACTTCCCTTTAATCTAAGGTGACCAGACTTTAACATTGGTAAAGCGGGACAATATTGTCCGGGGGGTGGAGGTTCTTGATGAAAAATTTGGTCTATCTCCCGCCGTTCCCTAGTTTGTCGTGCATTCTTTCCAAAAATCGGGACTTTTTTAAAATGCTGCAGGACAAATTGTTAAAAAGTGGGACATCTGGTCACCTTACTAAGCCCACCCACGACTTAGCAATAAGGGGAAGGACTAATTCTTAAAATGTTATAAGATTTCTTTGTGACTTTTTTTTTTTTTTTTTAGTTCATCAGTTATTATTAGTGTATTTTATGTGCAGCCTAAGATAATTCATCTTCCACCAGGGAAGCCAAAAGGTGAGACACTGCTGGACGAAGAAGACAAGAGGAAAAACTACTTGATGTGTTACTCCTAACCGTCCACATTTTCATCTCGTTTAAGGCTTTTCCAGCCTCTGCTTTGGGGAAATGCAGACTGGAAAGGAAGGATCAAGCCTACTCAGAAATACAAGCTGAGGTATTATCCTAGCAACTCCCTCAAGCAATTATAAGCATTGTTTGCTTAAATCTTAAGTGCTTCTGCCTGGCAGTGTACAATGCAAAGTTCAAAGGTTTGCTCATTACCATAATGGGATAAAGCCTTTGCTGTTGGCTGTGGAATAATGAAGATAATTATGGAGGATTGTGCCTTCAATCTGTGTTTATTTAGGTTAAAAAAGTTCATTGTGCAGCTGCTTTCTTTTTCTTTCTTTCTTTTTTTAAATTTCTCTGGAAAACCTCTCCTTTCCATGGTCAGTGCTAAGATAATATTCAACAAGATCCTTCATGAAGGGCAGAAGACTGTAATCTGAGTTTTGTCCCCCACTAGAAAATCTTATCCCTTAACTTTTCATAATGAATAAATAACACATTACTTTGGTATTTTCATTTTTGCCAATAATGAGAGACTTGCTAGCCTGACAAAGGCAGATTTAATTAAAATACACAACAAATGTGTTCACAATATTGCAAAAAATTGGCAGGAAGCAAATGAGAACATATTGAAAAAAACAGAACATCTTTTCCTCCTACATGATAACTAACTACAACTGTGATAACAAATACACAAAGCAAAACTAAAAAATGTTTCCCACCAGTTCATCTTTAGGGTTAACTATTGGACATACTTGTAAATTTACTTCCTCTACTTGACATTCTCCAGTATACTCAGAGTCAAAGCCGTACTCAAAACCGAGAAAGCATTTAATATTTCTAATTATTCGTATTGCATACTCATTCCAGAGATGCACATTCCAAAAGTGGCATTGCATCCACTTTGGGAGCACAGACCTAAAGAGAGAAATTGGGGGGTTTCATCCCATTGTCCCTTGTGCTTTGGAATATTTGGGGCCACTGCCAGCTAATGGGTTCTCCTATGCTAACCACAGGGACTTGATTCAGAAAGTGTTGTGGGTCTACTGCTGAAATAAGAAACTTCTCCTAGGAAGCCCCAGCGCTCGGGGTCAGGAGAAGAGAAGGGAGAGAGCAGATAGACGCATTCTGTCCTTCAGTGCTGCTCCTCCTGACTTCCTACAAAATACTTGGGAAGCCTCAGAGTGGTGACCTTCTGAATACCTTCCACCTCACCTGTTCAGGTTCACTCGACTAAAGGTAAACACACAGAATCCTTACTTACCGTAATGATCAGGGAACTCTCTCCAAAGAGCAAGGTGGTCCAGGAGGAACAGGTGGTCTTTCCTTTATCTTCACTTTATCGTTCCTCGTGCCTATAAGGTGACCATATTTTAACATTGGTAAAGCGGGACACCATTCACCAGAGGGGAGGGGGGTTCTTGATTAAAAATTTGGTCTATCTCCCGCCGTTCCCTAGCTTGTCATGCATTCTTTCCAAAAATCAGGACTTTTTAAAATGCCACGGGATGTGGGACAAATTGTTAAAAATCGGGACTGTCCCGCCAAAAGAACGTCTGGTCACCCTACTATAGGAAGAAGGTTTATGGTCTCTGACTTCTGAAAAATAGACTATAGGACATGAATGTTCACCATCTTTTAACCTTGTCTTCCTCTCAAGTAAACTCTCCCTTCATCAAGCCAGCCTGATCTTGCTCCTTCCCTTGAGAAATTCCACTACCTCTCTGGAAAAAGGAGACTTCTTAGTAGTTTCCTGTGTGGCTTGAACAGCAGGGTCCTCAGGCTTTAACTAGGTACTTAATGAGTTGCAAACTCAGGAAGGGAGGGGAACGGGAAAAAGTGAGATCTAGTGCCAATTATGTGTGCTCCAATTATGTTTCCTTCACCTCATCAGGGAGGGCTGGAGCTGCTTTTCTCACTACCTCATCTATGATTAGGCTGATCAGATGTATCATTAAAATGGGCTAAATTCAAGGTTTTGGTAGGCTGACCATACCATTGTTTTCTACCCCATTTCAAATGTTACATCTGCTCAGCCTATCTAAGACATAAGCACATGTTAAGATAAACATTAATGTTCCCCCAAAGATCATTGAACCAATCATTTATGAACCAAAGACATTTCTCCTATCTGTCCTTGAGATGCTGCCCTTTCTAAAACAAGAATTCGGGTATCTCAGGACTAGACATTTTTGGCTCTTTCCTGGGCCAGCCAGGCTTCCCTTATAGGAACCATCTTTGCAATTGGGACAAGTTCTTTATTTACAATCCAGGAGGACTAGTATCAATCAAAATCAGATCTTTTTTTAATTCCAAATCCTCCTCTTCAATACCAAAGACCTGAGAGAGAGTATGTTTTCCTGCCACCAACGCTAAATATCTTACTTGGTGAAACTGACAAAGATAAAGAAAAGATCTGGTCTCCAAGCAATTTACAGTCTGGTAGACCCATATTGATTATATTAATAACATAATATATTATAATACATATTATCAAATATATAATATATTATCAACTATACAAGAACTGTCTGCAAAGTATCCAGCCATGTAACCATTCTCATTATAATTTATTAACAATGGCTGGCTTTTTTTCCCAACAGCCTTCATATATAATATAATATAATGTAACAGAATGCAACATAACATAACATACTATACTATAATAAAGTATAAATTGCTCCAAAATGTAGTGGCATAAAACAACAGATATTTATTGTATCACCATTTCTTTGGATCAGGATCTGGGTACCTCTTACCTGGTTGCCTCTGCCTGAAGGTCTATAATGAGGTTGCAGTCAAGCTGTCAGCAGGAGCTACAGTCTTATCTGAAAGTGCAACTGAAGGGAATCCACTCATATGGGACTCATTCATGTGGACCCTGATCCCTTGCCATGTAGGCCTCTCTACATGGCAATTTGCTTCCTCCAGAGCAAGTGATCCAGAAGAGAGTAAAAGACATTGTTCAAAACAGAAGCCAGGACATGCCAGGATAGCTCAGCTTGTTGAGTACTTGCCTTGCAACCGCAAGGTCCCAGGATTGAATCCTGCCCCCAACCTGGGCAGACCCGTATGCTGAAATGCAGTGCAGCTGGGGGGATAGCAGCAAAGGTTCTCACCTCCCACGCAGGAGGCCCCCAGTTTGGTGGCCCCACATCCACTTGTGCGGAATGAAACTATTGAAACTATGTCACAACTAATGATGTGCAACTACAGAGACGGCTCTGGGCCCTCATCTCTTCCCTTTCTCTCTCTCTCTCTCTCTCTCTCTCTCTCTCTCTCTCTCTCTCTCTCTCTCTCCCCTTCTCCCAAATAATAAAATAAATCTTAAAAAATAGATATAAAATAGAAGCCAAAATCTCTTGATTAGGTAGTATCAACAGTAATGTCCCATCACTTCTGCTATATTCTATTCATTTGAAGAGAATGAATCAATTCAGCCCATGTGCCATGTCTGAAGTAAGGGGACGGTACAAAGCTGTGCATACTAGAAGAAGGTACAACTGGGGCTCACCTAGAGGCTGCCTACCACACAAACACAAAGACAAGCACAAAAACAACTAGACCATTTACCTCCAGGAAGAAAAAGGAAGGTATCCCTCTTGTTAGAAAAATGAGAAGTTCCATCATCACAAAAGAGATAGCATCTAAGCTGGCTCTTAACACGTGGGCAGTGCTGCAGTACGTGGGTACGAGTGGAGAGGCAAGAGAGAGTGGACTGCTCAGGGAATATAAGCCTCATTTTACTATTGTGGGGAGCTCAGGAGATGAGTAGTGGGGGTGGTTTGTTAATTCTGTTTTTACATGTATGAGATTAATTAGTCTCTTGAAACCAAAAAGCAGCATGCTATAGAAGAAAGAAACCTGAGTCCAAATTCTAGCTCCTCCATATAACTTCTTATGTGGCCTGAAGTACGTTATACAAATTACCCGAGCTTTCTTATCAGAGACATTCTAAGAATTTTGCTTTGCAGGGTAGGTATGAGAATTAAACGCATAGGGGACATCTAGCACAGCCCTTGGCACTGGGTGGGAGGGAATTTAATTGTCAGGAAGGAGTTGTCTTTTATTCTCTGTATCCCTTCCGAGCTTCAATAAACATTTATTAAAATAGTTAATTAATCCAAGCATGCATTAATGAACAACAGAGTCACCTCTCAACCAAATGATAAGTTTCATCATTATAGTGTTGTTACTCCTTGGAAATGCATCCCCTGCTTGAAAAACAATGCATGTTTTATTTACCTGACAAAAAAGAAATGAGGATTAACTAGACAAATGAGAGATCTTTTAATAAGTGGACTGTAGACATAAAATTATTATTTTCTAAAAGTAACTAATATTGAAAAATGACAAATAGTAATTAACTAGGTTCCTAAGGTAACTCTATTTTACTTATATATCAATACCCTTACTTCAGATTTCAGGTAGATTACAAAAATGTAAGTAATACTTCTAGACTGCTCAAATGATAAGTAAATCAGGACTATGCACAAATCAGAGTCCATAAAGGCAAGAAGAATGAGTGCGCAAAAATAGAGGTCCTACGATTCTGCATTATTATGAACATTCAATGGCATGGAATGTCTTGTATAATAAGTCTTCTTTCTTTCTCTTCTTCTTTCATCACCCTTTGTCTTTTCTCTCCTTCTATTTTCTGACTTTTCTCCCTCCTCTACTTCTCATCTACCCATTCTTTTCTTTTTTCTCAAAGCCCTTCCCCTTCCTCATAAAAATCTATTGCTTCTATTCTGCATCTACTCAGATTAATCTTATCCTTGCCATCAGCAAAATGGACAGAAAGTCATTATCTTCTCAAATCAATGAAAGGCAGTAAGAATATTAGCTAACCTAGATCAAACACTTACTGCATGGCCAGTCTGAATCACATACGTTCTTACATGCTCAGCTCACTGCCTCCCAGTGAGAGAACTGGGAATGCCAGAGCTGGTGTATCTGGAATAATCTTCTAAAATATCCTCTAATCTCCTGACTCCTGGAACCACTTTGGATGAGGAAATATGTGAGACTTTATCATGTCCCCAGGAAAATTCCACTTTGTCAAAGTAGACAGAAACTCTGTAAAAAATAATCTGAGGGGAAGCCGGGATGGCTCAGTGAGTTAAGCACTCACTTTGCAGCCCCAGGGACTGAGGATCGAATCCCAGCCCCGGCCTGTGTGGACCCATATGCTGAACTGGGGACTACCTCCAGTTCAGTTCTCACCCAGTTGAGACTCCTGCCCTGTGCAGCCACGCGCCCACCTGTGGAGTGAAACTATAGGGAAAAACCAATGATGTACAACTATGAAGACTGTTCGGGGCCCTCCCCCTTCTCTCTGTCTCTGTCTCTGTATCTCTTTCTCTCTGTCAAAATAATAAAAATAAATCTTAAAAAATAATAATAATAATAATCTGAGCCACTAAAAGTTACTTCAAGCAGGAGGCACCACTATCCATAATCATCAAGGTTTTCAAAATTGTCTTGAGAGAAGCCAGGATAGCTCAGCATGTTCAGCGCTCACTTTGCAGCCCTGGGGACCAAGGATCAAATCCCAGCCCTGGCTCATGTGGACCCATATGCTGAGCTGGAGTGTGCTTCCCATGCGGAAGGCCCCCAGTTTAATTCTCACCTCCATCCCCGGTTTGGCCCCTGGCTAGAGAGGGCATGCCTCTCAGACATGCCCCCAGCTCAGTTCCCGCCTTGTGGGGCCCCTGCCCACCTGTGTGGAACAAAACTATGTTGAAAAACATTGATAATGTACAACTATGGAGATTGCTCTGGGCCCTCCCCCTTCTCTCTGTCTCTCTCTCTCTCTGTCTCTCTCTGTCTCTGTCAAAAACAATAAAATAAATCTTTAAAAAAATTGTCTTGAATCTCAGAAGAGTCAAATCATCAATCATTGAAATTTTGCTCTATCCTTACCACATGAAGGGTATTCCTGCAAATGTGATTCATTATCAACAGAGAAAATGTAGGATTCTACCTGCTCACCCAAATCCTTTCTCTCTTCTACCTGGGTATAACTGGACTATACTTCCCAACTTGCGTTGCAAACATTACTTTTGAGTGACTGAATGTGGGCTGGGAGGTCCAGTTCTTTTTTTTTTTTTTTTTTTTTATTTTATTTATTTTTGACAGAGAGAGAGAGAGAGAGAGAGAGATACAGAGACAGAACTGAACTGGGGGAGCTCCCAGCTCAGCATATGGTTCCGCACGGGCCGGGGCCGGGACTCGATCCCCGGTCCCCTGCTCTGCAAAGTGAGTGCTTAACCCACTGAGCCACTCCGGCTTCCCCCAGGTCCAGTTCTTAATGTCCATTTTTATGCACTGGCACTCTTTCCTTTCTGGCTATGATGTAAACCACTAGGGTGAAGATGGCAGAGACACAAAAGTCCTGGGCCCTCAATGACTACCACTGACCAGGGACCCTGCCTTGGATTGTTATTTGAACAAGAGATAAACTTCTATTGTATATGGCATTTGTTTAATCCAAAATACCTTTTGGAGTTCTATTTGTTACAACTAGTGATATGCTAACTAATATAGGAAATAATTGTTTAATGAGGGACATGGAAACATGTATACAGTTCTGATCATAGCAATTGGCCAAGACAGTGGCTCAATTGTCTAAGGGCCACTTATTGTCTTTGAAAAATCTGAAGAAAGCTAAAGTCCCTCTTCCCTGAAAAAATTCACATGAACCCTGCCCACCCCCCACCTACACACATACCTGGATAAAATCTGGGATCTCTTCCATGAACAACAGGACCCTTGATAAAAAGTGATTGGAGGGAAGCTGGGATGGCTCGACGAGTTAAGCACTCGCTTTGCAGCCCCAGAACCCAAGGACCCACATGCTGAACTGGGGTGTGCCCCCAGTTCAGTTCGTACTGGGGCCTATGCAGGAGGCTCCCAGCCCAGTTCCTGCCCTGCACAGCCCCATGCCCACCTGTGGAGTAAAACTATATGGAAAACTAATGCTGTGAACTATGGGGACTGTTCTGGGCCCGCTCCCTTCACTCTGTCTCTCTATGTCTGTCTGTCTGTCTCTCTGTGAAAAAACAATAAAGAAAAAGTGATTGGAATATCTTTATCAATCACTTACTACATGTGGTTGACTAATTGCTATGCACCAAGGTTAAATAGTGAACTAGGCCAGCAATACATGCACTCATGGAGCTCATAGTCTATTACAAGGTTGTCCAACCCACACCCTGCCGGTCATCTGCATCCCATGACAGCTCTGAATGTGGCCCAACACACAATCGTAAACTTATTAAAATATTATGAAATATTTTTGTGATTTTTTTTTTTATATCAGCTATTGTTAAGTACTAGTGTATTTTATGTGCGGCCTAAAACAATTCTTCTTCCAATGTGGCCCAGGGAAGACAAAGGAATAGACACCCCTGGTCTACTGCATCTAAATAATGAGTTATTTTTATGTACACTCTGTCTACCTCACTCTACCCCTTTAAGAACCACAACTTTAACTGTAAAGCCCCATCAAGCCCTATCACCCTCCAAAATTAGCACGGCTATTCCTTTTCCCCCACAGATCTCCTCTTTCCAAATTCAATATGACACACACCTCCCACTACTGCCAAACCCTCCATCTCCCCACTCGTACCCTGGCTTCTGTCCTGAATTACCGCCCTGGAAACTGAAGAGGAAGGCACTGGTGAGGCCGGGCCTCTGTCGTCCTCTGGTGCTCATAAACAATGCACCATTCTGGAAGCCCGAGAGCCTCCATACTTGCATGACATTAATCCTCCAGAGCCCAGCATGGCCCAAAAGAAGGGTGGAAGGGGATATGATCCGTGGTGCAGAATATGGAGAGACCAGGAAGCACTGTGCTTCTGCTCTTCAGTTGTGCACCTTTTTCCTGTCTCTTGCCCACTTGTTTCCCTCCCTCCTACTCCTTTTGTTTTTAATTCAGTTTTCACACAACCCTGTCTGTCTTGGGCCTACCCCTGAGGCTTCTATCAGCATTATTTAAGAACACAAATTCAACTTTATTTGTAAGTTGAGCATGTCACTGTCTAAGATAGGTGATTTCAGAGGTTCTGAAGAAAAACACACCCCAGTTCTGCATTCTTCTACCCTCTCAAAATTTCTCCCAAACTATCTATGATGAGTGACATTGCCTTAATTTATTCAATAACAATATACTGATTATATACTATGTAAAAGGCACTGTTCTAGGCACTGGCATAGAGTGATGAACAAAACATAAAAATGTGGGACAAGTATTTTTATTCCATAATTAGGGGTCCCTTTAAATGCAAATATTGCTGAGAAGCAACAGACAGATTTACATAAACACTGAACTATTCATGTATGTCATCAAATTTCTCTTTGAAAGTCCTGCATCAATAGGCACCGGGGGGAGATATTTAAGGAGTAGTGACCTCTTTCTGTTTCCTGTTTCTCCTATGATCAAATCCCAAAAGCTATTATGACAACATAATTTTGTAAAAAGAGCACACACTTTGCAGTTAGATTGACATGAATCTAAATCTTGGCTCCATTACTGGCAAGCTGTGTGTTCTTCAGCCAGATGATAAACCTCTCTGAATCTATATGCTTTCACCTACAGAAATACAGATATCCACCTCAATTTATTGTGACTGTGGTGCAAGATCACGTGTAACTCCCAGAGCAAGATCTGGCATAGAATAGACCTTACAAACATTAGCTTCCTTGCCGTTCCTAAAGTAGCCCGACTAATAGAGCAAGCGACCGGAGAGCTATGGTGACTCTAATGACACGGGCACATAGAATCTGAAATTGCTTTAATAAGGAATCAAGATTTAGATTTCACAATTGGAGTTGTTACCATAATAAGCGAAATTGCTACACCTCATTTGAGATCTGACTGTACCTATTCCTTCTGAGCTCACAGGCTGTCTTGGCAACTCACGATGACAAACCCAGGAGGAGAGGCTCCCCAGGAGCCCTGGAACCTGTTCAGGGTCTTTTCTTGAATGGTCTGAAACAAAGGACTGCCACGGAGTGTGTGGGGAGGAAAGGCTGTCAGACCTCAGGGAAGCTAGGGAGGGGTGGAGGGAAAACATCTACCTTGTGTCATTTCTCCCGTCTGTGTCATTCTGTGTCATTTTATTGACTGCCTCTAGGGACTCAATTAAAATATCGCTAATTTATGGGTCTTAATGAACAAGGGATTATGCAAACTGTTTGTATGCATAGCAGGTTGCTTGAGTGGAGAACTCTCAACAGCCCAATTGCCTGATGTGATATTCTCTGACAGCCCCCTCCCAGATTCCAAAGCGGCAGGGAAATGAAGTTGAGGACAGCCTGTGTGAGGTGCAGATTGTAGTCTACGCCTCCCCTGGCCCTGTTTCTCTTCTCTGTAAGAACGGCAGGATATTTACTGAAAAATGTGAAGATTCTTATTGTCATCCAGATGGTGTCTTGCTTTATGTTATCACTTTATGGACTAATGGACAAACCTATTCCTTAATCAACTCACATAATAAATATTTTAAAGTCCCTAAGACCAGACAGACAACCATCCAGGGCTCTGCCAATCTTAAGGAGACTAAAATACAGTCACCTGCTTTGGACTTCACAGGCTAGCCGAGGAGACAGGCCTCTAAACAACAACTACTGTATCTTATTGTAGCACAGAAGACAGGTACTGTGGGGAGCAGGAAGCATAATGAAGTCAGGACAAGATTCACTGGATCACTGGGCCAAACAGGTCCCCTCCCTCCTCTTCTGTGCTAAGCAGCCTGCGGTTTCCTCGGAGCCCAGCTCAATGAACTATGGGCTCCTGTTCTAAAGCCCATTTCCTACCTGGACAGAGGCTCCTGGCAGGATCTGTGCATGAGACCTTTTTGGCATAGGCTCCTCTGGCCTGTCCCTGACTGACGCACTTGGTGCCAGTAGACCTGTCACAGCTGAATCCCACTCACCTAGGATCCGAGAATACACATTGGCTTTCTAAACAGCTGGCCATCCCAGCACTTGGTCAATTTTTTTTAAGATTTATTTTTATTGTTTTTGACACAGACAGAGACAGAGAGAAGGGGGAGGACCCAGAGCAGTCTCCATAGTTGTACATCATCAGTTTTCAACATGGTTTCATTCCACACAGGTGGGCAGGGGACCACACCGGGCAGGAACAGGGCCGAGGGGCCTCTCACATGGAAAGCACACCCCAGTTCAGCATATGGGTCTGCACAGGCTGGGGGTCTAGACCGGAACTCAATCCTCAGACCCCTGAGTTGCAAGGCGAGCGACCTGCTGATCCATCCCGGCTTTCCCACATGGTTGAACTTGTAGCTGAACCTCGAAACGGCAGATAGACCAAATCTGTATCTGCCACCTGCACAGAAAAAGGAAACAGACATGCTGAGCAGAACACTTCGTGCCACTGTGCAGAGTAAAGTTTTAGGAGCCCAGACTCTGTAGCCAGGCTACTATGTTCTACTTGCTTATTCTGTGACCCTGGGGAAACCACTTAGCCACTCTGCCTCAGTGGTCTCGGCTCTGAAGTGCGGGTCATCGTAGTGCCGCCCCTCCAGGCTTGCTCCGAATGGCAGGACAGGAAGCCATCGGCGTAGCCCAGGGCCAGAGTGAGCACATCAGTGCTTCCGTCGCGCTTCCGGCTGGCCCTGCCAGCTCTTCCTTCTGGCGTGTCCTCCTCTTATGGTCCCTCCTTGTCCCTCTTCCTCACTTTCACCTCCCCAGCAGTGTTGTCTTTTATTTCTTGCCTTCCTTTTTTTTTTTTTTTTTGGTGTATGCGATCTGTAATAGGACGATGAACTGTGGTAGGACGGTCCACAGAATGTCAAAATTCCAAACTGAGGAATAGATTTCTACTTACAGGATTGACCTAATGAAACTTGAGTGTAGCAGAAATGTTCCATGGAGATACTTTTCGGGTGGTGTTGATAAATGACCAGTGGATAGTGCTTTTGAAATTAATGTTTGACTTTCTAAGTGGTGTTGATAAATGACCAGTGGATAGTGCTTTTGAAATTAAAGTTTGGCCTACCTAGTCTACATAAGGTCATAAGATCATGGCAGGGAGCAGCAAGGAACTCGGTACTTTTCACCAACCTAAAGAATTACAGATCAGCATGACAAAGGAAAGCGGAGTAAAACTTTATTTAAATACTTTTCAAGAGAGAAATGGGCTAAGCCAAGAGAGGCAATGGCCCCAATGGGTTTGGGGTTTGAGTTTTATTGCAGACATTGGGCCAACCCTGAGTGTGATGTGCCGACTTGGAACATCTGGTGTACAAACTTAGGTCACTTGATTGACATGTGTAGGTTATATGACTGTTTTCTCTTTGTGCATGCCCTTACCCACAATGCATACAGAAAAACCCACGTTGGGGGGTTGGGGGGACAAACCTTAATGGTCATTTTATAATATTATAGACACATGATAATGAGGCTGGGGATCAAGCTAAGGACAGGCACCAGCTATTTACACAGACTCACAAAACAAAAAACAAACAGCCAAACAAAAAAAACCACATATTTCTGGTTGGGGTTTTACCATCCATTTCTGAGAGATTTTGACAGAAAGATTTATCTCTGGGGGTGGCACCCAGGCGGTCCCTAGGATGGGTGGTATGAAACACTAATTAACTCCTGCCCATCCTGTCACTCATGCCTACCTTCCTACCTAACAATACATCATTTTCCTTGCTCTATGAGGAGTTTACAGTCAGGTATAGTTTGCTATGTCCCAGGAGCGCTTCGTTGACAGAGGAGGTAGTTCCTGTAGTCCAGGGCTCATGGTTCTGTTTACTAAGGTTCTGGGTCACATCCTATGTGTGAGAACCCTGCAGAGAGGCTTTGCATACACCTCTTTTGTTGCGGCTCTGGGTAAGATGGGCTTTCTGACAACTGCTGACTTACCTGTTCCCCCTCCAGACCATGAGATGTGGATGGCACAATTGTGTCTTATGAATCTCCATATCCCAAGAACTGAGGTTGGTGCTGGTATGTAGTAGACATACAGTCTGTTTATTAGTTAAACGTAAGGACTTTGCTCTTCAAAGCACTTTAGTATCCACCAGGGACAGTTGAGGAGGGGCATTTTTGTTTCTGACGATAAACCAACAGCACAATGTGCCTTGTGTTCAGCAGCACACATGGAGCCCGTCCTGGTAAGTATGGATGCTCCTGTCAGAAGAGGCAGCCAATAACACTGGTGATTACTGACATCTGCAGTGGTTAATCTATTTTGCCTCTCAAGATGGACAGTTGAAGAAACTGAGGAAGAATGACATTCTTGTGCTTTCTTAAAGGGAAACTTTCCTCTCTGCCCATAGAAAGTAAGCTCACTGCTGTCTCTGGAAATAATAAAATGTGGCAGGGAGGGGAGCCAGAAAACCTAGGTTATAAGCTCAGCCCAGCTCTGCCAATCACTAGGTACATGACCTTGAGTGAGGTATTTAGCCTCTCTGTGTCTCCATATTCTGATCTGGAAAATGAGGTTTGTAATGGGATCTCAGACCTCAAAGGAGTGCTGGGAGATGAGGTCTAAATGAAACCACATGTATAGCATGTAGGGCACACTTGGCACTTAGGACACACTAGGTGATGGTTTAATAACAGTATTACCTGGTATGATGTTGATAGGAGAAAAAACCAGCTGGGAATACCACACCCACAGATGAAGAAAATCCCCAGCATCTCTTCATGGGTGTGGCTGAGAACAGTAACAATTGTAATTAAAAGCAAGTTTCAATGTCTCAAATACCCAGGTAGAACAGAAGCACTTGTCAGTTGTGCATTAAGAGAAAGCATTGCTGGAAGAGACCATACAATTGCTCTAACCTTCCTTCCATAAGCTGTCACCTGCCCCCAGATCGATGCCTGCCTGGCACCGGCCAGGGCTGGTCACTGGGGAGCACTTTCAGCAGTGTCTCTCAGCTGCTGCGTCCACACCAAGATCAGCTCACAGGACTGATAAAGAGACCTAAGTGCCAGGGGCACACAACCAGGGCCACGAGCACAGCCGCGGCAGGCAAAGTAGCAGGCCTGGGGCAAAGAGCACTGAGAGAGACAGAAGAAGGAATGTCAGTCTGGCCCAGAGAGTGCCAATCTTATTTTATAATAATGTCCCTCTGACCCAGGGAAGAGAAATGACAGAGGAAAGCTTGTTAATAGCAACAGGACACAGAGCCAATTCTTTCTTTTCTCTAATTTCCACCAGACCCAGGGGACACTGAAACCTGATTTGTGTTCTCTGTGCTCCCTGATATTTGGCCTATGGGTCTCTGCATTTTCTCTCCAACCTTTTAAAGCATAACTGCCCTTGCCTTCCTACAGCATGTATTGGAGACAAAGAACACAGGAATATGTCGTTGCCTAGAAAGGCCAGAAAGGGTGTAGTAACCAGCAAAGTGCTAAAATGACATTTGCACTTAGGTGACAAACAAGCCCGTTTCGTTCCAGGCAAAGGCCAGGGCTTTTTCCAGAAGCAATAAAGCGAGGGAAAGTAAAGGCTGCCCTCTGCAGGGCACTGTGGGAATGTCAGCTGCTGCTTCAGACGGTAGCAAGGCACACTCAGGTGGATGATCAGAGTTCCGTTTTCAGGTAGACATCACCAGGGAGCCAGGCAGTGGCCAATATTCCCCCAGGCACCAGCACACTGAGAAATAGCGCCTAACCAGGAGAGAACATCTTTGTCTATGCTGGTCAACTCAGCTAACTTCTCATATTAAAAAAGTCTTTAAAAATATGATTTCAAACAAATGGAACTTTAGGGGCCAGCTTTTTAAGGCTAACAGAATTTGTAAATTGATGCATTAGGCTGAATCACAAATTATAGCTACTTCCAATGCATTACTGAACTAGGGAGACAAACAGCTGTTCTTCATAGTCCTAGAGAAGAAAAATATAAAAGTGGTAGTCAAGAGGCATGAGAACATCCAGTTCCACCAACGATTAGCTGTCTGAAATTAGTGCACTTTCTACTTCTGCACTCAGTTTCGTCGTCTATAAAACAAGGTACTCGTGTTACCATAGGCAGAAAGAATAGAGCCATCGGGAGAATAGAGGAAGGGGAGAGGAAAAGAAGGGGAGACAAAGGAGCAAGAAGATGAGGTCACCCTTTAGAAAAAGTGCAGGAATGCTCGGATGGCTCCGAGGGTTAAGTGCTGGTCTTGCAGCCCCAGGGTCTCCAGTTCGGTCCTCACTGGGGTGTGCCTCCCATGCAGGAGACCCCCAGCCCAGTTCCTGCCCTACACGGCCCACCTCTCACCTGTGTGGAACGAAACCATGTTGAAAACTGATGACGTACAACTATAGAGACTGCTCTGGGCCCTCCCCCTTCTCTCTGTCTCTGTCTCTGTCAAAAACAATAAAATAAATCTTAAAAAGAAAAAGTAAGAAAGAAAAGAAAAGAAAAAGTGCAGCTATCAGACCAGACAGAACTAGATATCGGCAGCCAAGAGCAAATCCCAGATGCCATCTTGTGCCTCCACATGACCATTAGCTAATTATAATAAATTACAATATTATTAGCATTACAGACAGGGAAAACCTCCACTCTCCTTTACTGCCATGACAGTTCCAACTGAGCCAGATAAGGACAAGAGTATCCAACCACCCTACTGGGAAGGAGCGGTCAGTGAGGACCAGCTAAAGAACACCTATAATGCCACTCCTAAATTTTGAATATTCATGCCCTTATGTTAAGGGTAACATACTCCTAAGCCCTTTTGTTTCTGTGCAGTTGCTCTTCTCCTGGCCTTCATGCTCTTAACAACTTGGGAGCATACTGCTCATTTTTAATTTTTTTTTTTAACAAATCTACTGCTTGCTTGGCTTATTTTGTGTGTCTTTGAATGCTTTTCTGTGGTATACACCAAAAACCCATATTTCGGCAACAACTAGGCTAAAGGATGCCTGAGATTGCTTCCAGCTGAGACTATGATCCATGGCTTTGATTTTGTGCTCTGAGCCAGCAACCTAAGTGCTCTAAAAGAACTAGATGAAGAAAAGGAAAAAATAAAATAAAATGAGAATGTCATGCCAACCCATCCATTTTCTGCAGCCCATGGGCTCATCCTACCTGAAGGTCCTTGGATTTAGGACAAAAAGATCTGCATCCCTGCCTCCCACTTCTCTGTACCATTGTTTTTAATTGCTGGTACAATGTTTTGAAATTATTTACCAACATACTGAAGTAATTGAATGCTTCTGTGTTTTATTAAATAACAGAGACCAGAAATGTGATTGTTCGCAGGTGAAGCTTGAAGGAAAATTTTTATTTAAAAAGAAAAAGAAAGAGGAAGGAAGGAAGGAAAGAAGGAAGGGAAAATTCTCAACTGAAAGAGTTTGAAACCTCTGGTCTATAGTTCAAGAATTAATCCAAAAATCCCTACCAAGAAAGGTCTCAGATGAAAGCATTTTTCCCACACACACATACACACATATATACACACACACACCAACTCCATCTGATTTTCAATAGGAAAAGCAAACAGCAATTAAATGTAGAGCACAGAACATTTACAACAGGTACAGTAACAAGCTAGTTGAATCTTAGGGACATTTCTAATTGCTGAGGAGAAAAATCTATAATCATGATAAGCCACCCTTGGTGGATAAGCTCATGGGATACTAAAATGTGATTTAGAAGCTGTCATTGTACAGTCTAGTTTTGGGCCTGAACAGCACAAAATATGCTTCTGTCCCTCACATACTCTTCTAATTTGTGTGAAGTGTGTGTGTGTGTAATTTTTTTTTTTTTAAGGCCAAGTTCTCTTACTTTAATCAGTCCATAATAGGTTCAGTCAACTCCAAAGCTCTTTTCTTGGCTTTTGCCGAAACTGTTTGGGGGAAATAACCAAAGCTTCAGACTATTTCTTGCTTTAAGAAAAGGTTGGGGCAGCAGCTCTCATTCTAGGCAACTGAACCATGGAGTCAAATGATTGTTTGGGGTGAGTTCTGCCAGTGGTGTAAAACCACCAGCTTCCTGTAAGCAGGGAAGTGTCGCTGAGCAGCATGCTCCCCTGGGGCACAGCTCCACTGCAGTCTCCTTCGCTTTCCTGCTTGTCCTGCTGCAGGAGGGACTGGGGGGCAATCAGGGCTTCATGGCTCAGGGAGGTGCACTCCCAAAGCACACGCTGTAGCAGTGTGACTGGGAGCTACATCACTCAGCATTGCAATGAGAAGCCCCTCACAACTGTTGCTCATAGGTCTTGGCCAATTCTTCCCTTTACCTGTGGAGACATGATATCTTTCTAGCAAGATAAAATAAAGCCTAAAAGTCTACTAATCTGAAACATTGGGAGTTAGAGTCCATGTTCTAGCCCTATCAGTTGTGGATCTAATCATTTAACTGGGGTACATTAAAAGAGCCCTACCTTCCAACAGAGTACATTACACTCAGCTCCCAAAACTGAAGCTCAAAAATCTCCCTGGTTGGTCGTACTAAAACTTTCACAATATTAGAAGAAATTTCTTATGTGGTATGACAGAAAGCTATCAGAGCCAAAATCAATGCACTCTCTGTCAGCAAGGGGAAGGAGAAAGGAAGAGGGAGGGAGGGGCAGAGGAAAAGAGGAAGAGAAGACAGGGGAGGAGGAAAAAGTCAGGGAAGCTGGTGAGTGACAGGAAACAACAATGAGTTAACACTGTGGTCTAGGAAAGTTCATGTTTGGAGTGCAGAAGCACTGACTGAGGAGGGCAGACCAACACCCAACACAAGGAAGCAGAGAAAACATGTGCCTTTCACATCCCAGAAGAGCAGAGAGAGCAGGTCAGAATGGCTGCACTAAACTCAAGCTTAGCAGCAGCAACACCAAAGTATAATTCGAAAAGGAAACATGTCATGTAGGCAACCTTCAAAAGCTAGTTGGTGAAGTCTCTTAAAACATTTTGCCCATTTTTCATTTGGGTTGTGTTTTTCTTATTGAGTTATGATTGTTTATGTGTATGTATATATATATTTCTTTAATTGCTTCAAGAGAAGAAGAGAGTGATAGAGAAGAGAGGAGAGCTCAGAAAAGTCTCCATAATTTTACGTTAGTTGTGACATAGTTTCATTCCACACAGGTGGATATGGGACCACATGAGGTGGGAATCGAACTCAGGGCCTCCCTCATGGGAGGCAAAAACCTTCACTGAGCCATCCCAGCAATTACCAGTTGCTCCACAGTTCAACATATGGGGTTGCACAGGCTGGGGCCAGGAATCAAACCCCAGACCTCACAATTGTAAGGTAAATGCTCAACCACTGAGCTATTCCAGCTTCTGTTTTTTATGTATTATAGATACGACGTTTGATAATTAAGTTCGTGAACTTGCCACATTGTTCTTATATTGTTAGTGCTGTACAAACAACTCTGTAAGGTTTCATGACCCTGGTATATTAGTCTCACAGTTGTGCTTGTGTCCATGTGTTGCAATGCCTTGCTAAATGGTGTTCATTTTTTGTTGTTGAGTGTTTTTGTGTGCCATCCTCAGAATGTCAGAGCTTAAATTAGAGCAATGAACAAACTTTAAAAGTCTTGTTAAATTTGGCTAGAATAGAAGTGAAATCAGGAACACATTAGTCCAAGTTGATGAGGATAATGCCATGAAGAATATGGCAGTATACAAATGGATTTGATGTTCTTCTAAGGGGAAAGGAAGTGACACTGATGAAGAGAGGTCAAAGTGACCAGAAGTGAACACAACTGATGAAAACATTGCAAAAATTTGTCAAATTTTGTGTCAAAATTGTCAGCTGACTGTGAGAAACATAGTAGACCAAGTCAACATCAATAGAAAAATAGGTAAGAATATCTTCATTGAAAATCTTGGCATGAGAAAGATGTGTGCAAAAATGGTCCCAAAGGAGCTCACTGATGAACAAAAGCAAGGAGTGTCGAAGTGGTTTTTCTTTCTTGTTTTTTTTTTTTTCTTTTTTTTCACGAACGCAGTCCCCCACTACCACAAATTATGCAGTCGAGTTTCCCAATTTGGGGAAATCACAGGGGTCAGCACATCCGGAGTGCAATGGATAAGCCTCGCCCTGGGAAAACCACCTTCGTGATCATGGTGTCTCCCCTGCCAGGTAAGTATGAAAGTTGAAGTTTGCCAAGACCTTTTGGAGAAGCTAAATGATGTAAATGTTTTGAGCCATGTTATCATTAATGATGAAACATTGTGCACCAATACAACCCTGAAATAAAGCATCCAAGTGTACAACGGAAGTCAGTCAATTCTTCACCACCAAAAAAAAAAAAATTGCATCTTTCCAAATCAAGAGTTAAAATAATGTTGTGATCTTTTTTTGATATCAGAGGGACTTATCACTATAAATTTGTACAAACTGGACTAACAGTCAACCAAGTGACTATTTGGAAGTGCTGAGAAGGCTGCATAACAAAGTTAGACACAAATGACCTGAACTTTTCCCCAATGCATTGTTCCTGCATCATGACAATGCACCAGCTCACAGGGCACTGTCTGTGAGGGAGTTTTCAGTCAATATACAAATAACTGTATTGGAACTCCCTCCTTACTCACCTGATCTGACCTCTAATGACTTTTTTATTTATCCAAAAATAAAGTAAATATTGAAAAGAAGACATTTTGATGACACTCAGTGCATCATATGTAATATGACAACAGCCTGATGGCCGTTCTAGAACAAGAATTCCAAAAATTGCTTTGAAGGGTGGACTGGGCGCTGGCATCAGTGCATAGCTTCCCAAGGGGAGTACTTCAAAGGTGACCATAGTGATATTCAGTAATGAGGTATGTAGCACTTTTTCTAGGATGAGTTTGAGAACTTAACTGTCAAACCTCATATATGCCCTTTATTGGATGCAGCCTTTGCAAATGTTTCCCCGGTCTACAGTTTGTCTTTTCATATTCTTAAGTATCTTTCAAGAGCAGAAGCTTTTATGTTTGTGGAGTCTAAGAAATATTCGTGTATGTGTGTGTGTCCCCTGCTTTTTGTATACCAAGAATTCTTTGTTTAACCCACCATCACAGAGATGTTCTCCTATATTATCTTCTTGTATTTGTATAGTTTTAGGTTTGACATTTTAGGACTGTGAACCATTTTGAACTAATTTTTTATGTGGTGTTAGGTAAGAGTCTAAATTGTTTATATATACACACACACACACACACACAAAGTATACCAATGTCTAGTTGTCTCAGCATCACTGAAAACCTATCCTTTTTCTACTGAATTACCTTGGCACTTTCATAGAAAATCAATTCATCATATAAGTGTGGGCTATTTCTGGACTCTTACTTTTGTTCCATTGATCTATGAGGGCTGCTCAGAAAAAATCCAGCCATAAGTGCCTCTATTTTTCATATTAGATGGCTGGATACTTTCCAGACAGTCATTGTGTGAGTCTATTCTTTCCCCAATGCCAGAATCACTTCTCCAGAGAAAAAGTATAGATAGAAAATAAGCACATGAAAATTCTGCTCAACAGCATTACTCATTAGAGAAACAAATCTACATTGTGATACTACTACACACCTATTATACTGACTAAAATTTAAAAAAACAAAACAGTAAAATTACAACGTGCTGGTGAGAACACGAAGCAATTGGAACACTCACATTGCTGGTCAGAGTGCAGAAGGGAACCATTGCTTTCAAAAAAGAGTTTAGAAGTTTCTTATGAGTGCACACTTATCCATATGACCCAGCAATCTCATTTCTAAATCATAAAAGAAAATGGATGCATACGTCTATACAAAGATCTGTAGGTAAGTTTTTAGAGCAACTTTCATCATCAGATACTAGAAACAGCCTTAATGTTCATTAAATATTATATTTAATAGTAACTGGATAAACAAATTCAAGCACATTCATACAATGGAAAACTACTCAGCAATAAAGGAATAAAATGATACATTCAATGATTTCCAGATGAATCTGGAAAGCAAAGTATGCTCAGTGGAAGAAGATATACACAAAAGGCATTAAGAAAATGGCAAAATTATGAAAAAGCAAAACTGTAGTAACAGAAACTAGTGGCTGTCAGGGGATGGAGTAAGGGGCTAGAATTGACTTATAGAGGCACAAGGCAATTTGGGGGTAAAGGAAATACTCTCCATCTTGATTGTATAATTACTCAACTGTATACATTTGTCAAAACTCATAGACCTGCACTCCTAAAAGGGGGAAATTTTACTATATGTAAATTATACCTCAGTAAAGCTGACTTTAAAAAGAAGAAGGAAAGAAAAAAAAATGTCAGCTGGCAGATACAAGATGGGCAATTCGGTAGTGTGAGAGAAGCAAAAGCTGTCCCGCCTCAGGTGCCAGCCATTGGATTAACGTTTTATGTTAATTAAATGTATTAATATAACTCTTTGGTAAGAGTATCTGTCTTCTAGTTTCAGTAATCCCGGGAGTGATGGCAGCAAAGGAAATATGCCAATCTAGCAATATTCTATGAAACTAATTACCTCAGGAATTTGTGTAAGAGTGAACCAACACAGGTGTTATACTCAAATAAATTAAAAATACCAGTCTACAGAGACATTTCATAATATACCCACAAGAGTTTGTTGCTTTGTGTGAATCTCAGAGATAAAGCAGGGCACTTGGGGTTATTTTAAGCTTTTGACACCTCTATTCAGAATCCAGTGTGGGAATTGGTGCTCTTATTATCAGCCGCACATCCTTTTCACTGAGTCTCCCTGTGTTTCTTTTGGTCCTCAGGGTGCCCACGGTCCCTGAGTGGTGACGCACATGTCTCCTCAGCAAACTGATAACGTCCAAAATACCCAGTCAGTATAATCCAAAGGAGCCCAAGAGCCGCAGAGGCCTAAAGATCCCAGTTCCACATGGCAGGTCACAGAGAATCACAAGGTCTGAAACTCTTATTCCTGCTCCAGTCACAGATACACTGACATCTACCATTTGGACAGAGTCAGAGCAGGTAGGTTGTGCTAGTCTCATTTTTAAATCTCCCAAGATCAAGGTCCTTTTAAATTATAAGGTATTTGACGTACTTCCATTGCCCAGCTCTGGCCTTCCCTTCTCACATGATCTCCTGACTGCCCTTCCCCAGCCCATCTCACCTCCACCCAACCCTGCATTAGTCTACCTCCACTAGAGACTGCCTAGTCATCTCTACACGCATGAGACTATTGCACTGGCCATAAGCCCACCGAGCATTTCCTCATTTTTTGCTCCTTTATTCACATTTCCTCAGCTCAAATGCCTTCCCATGAAAAATCTCCACCTGTGGAAATAATAGTCTTTCTTTACGGCCCAGAACAAAGGCCGTCTCTCCTTTGAAGCCTTCCCTACTCCCCCAACCAAAGCTATTTCCTAGGTGCTGTTTGCTCCTGGCACTATCCCTGATGCCCTTCTCACCCCCAATGCCTATCAAGTGCCCTCCACAGAAAAAGGGCACCGTCAACTTTTGTTGAATTGTACTGGACACCCTGTCACATGGCTTCCTTGCTTAAGCGTTCCCTTGAATATCTCCACATCAAATAATGCCTTAACTCTGGCTCATTACAAGAGTGTGGAAAGTTCTGTGAGATGGTTTTCACTCTCACACTGAGATTGTGAATACAGATCCCCCTCCCCCAAGGAAGAGCAAAAGAAATTTACTCAATCCAAATATTAAGCCTTAGTGAATAATAAAACAATTGCCTTGCTATATTCAACCACCGCTTTATATAAAAAATAGAACTATATTCTAGGAGGTATTATACTAAATAAAATAAGTCAGAGAAAGACAAATGCCATATGATTTCATGTATATGTAGAATCTAAAAAAATAAAGAAAAAAGAGAACAAACAAAACAGAAACAGACTCATAGAGAACAAACTGATGGTTGCCGTAGTGAATGGAAAATGGATGAAAGAGGTCAAGGGGAATAAAGGTACAAACTTCCAGTTATAAAATTAATAAAACACAAGGAGGTAATGTACAGCACAAAGAATACAGTAAATAATATTACAGTAACTTAGTATAATGACATGGTTACTAAACTTAGGGTGGGGATCATATCATAAGGTATGTAAATATAGAATCACTATGTTGTATACATGAAACTAGTATAATATTGTATATCAACTGTATTTTAATTTGAAATGTTAAAAAAGATTTCCAAAATAAAGATGTTTTGTAATGTAAAAAAAAAATCTATATTCAGCAACCACGTTGATCTGTGTGCCTGCACATAGACTAATGTAGCCATCAGGCATTCCAGGGCATGTTTTCCCATCTCTAATCCATCACAACAATTTGGAGATTATTTCTTACGGAATATTTCTATGTTCCCTGGAAAACCAACAGGACATAAAAATGTTAAGAGACTTTTTTTTCATCACAGAAAATGTAGTGCCTTTATTTTGTCTATAATCTTGTCTTCCTACGAACTTCCCCCTGCTGGTTAGAGAAAAATAAATTAACTAAACGTCTAACCTGGTTTAAATTTAGTTTGATCCAATAATTTAAACAGGCATTTTAAGGAATACCCGGTCTCTCCTGAACAAAATTTCTATCTTTCAAACAACGTTCCCCTCCCACTACTTCTCTCCCTATGGTAGTGATGAGGCCAGGGGAGGGGAGATGGGGGAGGGGCTATGGTGGCTCAAGTGTCTTGCAGCGGCCACATCAGGACTATTGGCTCTTGACTCACCATCCTCGTTAACAGGAAGCAAGAGACTCCCAAGAGTGCCAACTAGATCGTCTCCTCCCTTAACGATGGCTATCCTATTTTGGTGTTGGCCCCTTCCAAAGTCGCAAAACAAAAAACTAATTATCCTTACTGGGTGTCCTATATGCCTTCCTATTCCCAGGCCCAAAAAAAAGAAATACATGACTGACAAACTCACTTCTTTCTCTCTTCTCTCCTACCTCTTCCCACTCTGTGGGATGGAAAAACTAAGGGAACTGCTATACCGGCCCCATCTTTAACCCCCTCCCTTTGTTAACTATGATTCTTCATCTATCAATGTATATAAGCCATATAGCGATCCTGTGAATATTGGGGACTTCATGACCCCTGGGAGCCTCTGACCCACATTCAGATCTCTGACTAGAAGCAGCTCTTCCTTGAAAAATACATGCCAGCCTTGTTTTACTTTGCTGTTGGTTCAGGCTAATGGTGGGCAAACACTTCAGCCACGTCTACTGAATATGTATGAATCATGCCACCACAGAACTACAATGTCTAGTGACAAGCTGTCAATTTTCCTAAGAGAAGCATCAGAGTTATATGGACACTGTGTTAGAATGAATTTGAGTCAAGTGCACATCTGACCTTTCCTCTCCTCTCTGTCGCGAGTTCCACCAGAACTCGCCCCCACCTGGGATTTCTGACCACTGCCTGCCTTCCTCTGAGCATGATCTTTCTTTCTTTCTTTTTTTTTCTAATCTAAGTTGTTTAATTTGTTGCCATAAAGTTGTTCGTTATATTCCTTTATAATCTGTTTACTCTCTATGAAGTTGGTAGTGACTTCTTGACCTTCTCCTTTACCCTCTGTACTATAACACTTAGAACACCAGCTTTTTAGAATTCCTCTCTTATAATTCTTTTATCTCCAAAAATAACAGTTCTCTTACACTGCTTTGAGACTGGCCCCACCATCCACACAAACTCTAAACTCAGAAGTTCATCTCAACCTTCCCCTCTATTCCTGAGTCTCTTCCTTTTAAATCAGCCGGAAGACATCCTCCAGGGCCATTCCACTCTCTAAGTGGAAGGCCCACTTAGAGAGCACTTTGCAGCTGCTTATAATATTAACTCTCGCAACCCAGAAAGAGGACTCAGAACTTGCCTCTTAGGTCTCAGTATGAGCCTTTCCATCTACCTCAGTCTCCATTCAAATGCAGTTCTTAAAAGAAATTTGTACCGTTTCTTCTTTTTTAACCCTGATAGTTCATCTATGAGACACACAGAAACTATTTCCTTGCCTAAGAGTCAAGAAATCTATGAACATCTACTGTCTCCAGCACAAACTAGCCATGTGATCCTAAATGGTTTCTGTGACCTTGAATGGGTATTCTCACCTTTGGCAGCCTCAATAGGTTCATCTGTAAATTAAGAAGTGTTATGGGAGTAAGTGATCACCAATGCTCATTTCTATTGTGTGATGGCATTAGTTTCAATAGATGTCCATCTTTCTTAAACATGATTCTTTGCATTCAACATAACAATGACAACTTTCCTTTCCTCTTTGCACACCTGTTGCACCTTTAAATTAGGACAAAGATGCAAAGCTTCCTACAATATAACCTTTCTTTTACTCCCAAATGTTAACTGATTCTTTAACAGGTGTGTTTTAGCCTGCTCTCCACTCCAACATTTTAAAGAATAATATTTTCATCCCATTAGCCAAAGCCTGCCAACATTATTTAAAATGAGGCAATCAAAGCTAACAGAGATAAATGAATACAAGAAACTAGTTTTATTCAATGTTCAAATATATTAGGACAGTATGTACATTTGTATACCAGTTAAGAGTACACACTTTTTTTTTCCTTATACCTCCTTTTTTCACTTCCATACAAGTTTTCAAAATTCAACACTGACCATTCTAGCTCTCAGAACATGCTTCCAGATTCCTCATATGCTCACTAGTTGTCCTGTCTTCTGAAACTGCCTTTCATTGTGGTGGGAGCTTTGCTACTTTTTTGTTGTCACTAGTGCTGTCAATTTTCCCCTCTTTTTCTTTATAACACATATACTCTGTGATTATTTTATTCTGGTTTACTTCAAATCTCTTTGTCTCTATGAGTTTTTCAAAGAACGAGAAGGTATCCTTTGCATTATTGGTCATTGTATTAAAAGAACTATCTACATCTCAAAACAATTAAATATTTGTTCAAGATGGCCATAATAATTCTAATTAGTCTATATAGAATACTTCTGGGATGCCAGATGGCTCAGTGGGTTAAGCACCCATCTTGCAGCCCCTGGGGTCTGAGGATCAAATCCTGACCCTGGGCCATGTGGACCCATATGCTGGACTGGGGTGTGCTTCCCATGTGGGAGGCCCCCAGTTCAGTTTCCATCAGAGTGAGCTTCCCATATGGGAGGCCCCTGTTCGGCCCCCAGCTTGAGGGGGGGGTGCCTCCCATGTGGGTGGTCCCCCAGCCTGGTTCCTGCCCTGTGTGGCCCACCTGTGTGGAATAAAGCTATGTTGAAAACTGATGACTTACAACTATAGTGACTGCTCTGGGCCCTCCTCCTTCTCTCTGTCTCTCTCTGTCTCCATCTCTCTCTCTGTCAAAACAATAAAATAAATCTTTAAAACAAATAAATTAGGGGAAGCCAGGATGGCTCAGCAAATTAAGAGCTCATTTTGCAGCCCCAGGGACCAAGGGTCAAATCCCAGCCCTGGCCCATGAGGACTCATATGCTGAACTGGGGTGTGCTTCCCATGCAGGAGGCCCCCAGTTCAGTTCTCACTCCCCAGGTTCGGCCCCTGGCTCGAGGGAGCGTGCCTCCCATGCGGGAGTCCCCCAGCTCAGTTCCCACCTTGCATGGCCCCCGCCCACCTGTGTGGAGCAAAACCATGTCAAAAACTGATCAAGTACAACTATGGAGACTACTCTGGGCCCTCCCCCTTCTCTCTGTCTCTCTCTGTCTCTGTCAAAAACAATAAAATAAATCTTTTTTCTAAATAAATAAATAAATAGATGGAATAATTCTAATTTTCTTACCCAGAGACTATAAGTTGAATCCTTGCTTATATGTATTTTTAGGGATGATAGAAAAGTTGATATAGAAAGGCTTCACAACATTCACATAAGGAGGCAGAACACACCCTGGTTGTATCAAACAATTGGTTAATTCAATGAAGTTGCCAAAAAATAGCAATCAATTCAGTGAAAAGAAAATCAATTACAGAGGTTGTTTAGTTGTTTTGTAGACAAAACAGTCAGCGGAGTGATTGAATTTTTCACTTTTCAATGAGTTGTTTTGGCCTTGTGTGGACACAGCCATTAACGCATTAATCAGCCAGAACTCCTGAGTGGCTGACAGAGGGAAATCATTACTTTCCAAGTATAGATCGCATATTAACAATATGCAAAAGGCCTGCCAGGGTGAGTGCGCTCAATGACCCCATTTGAGAAAAATGAGTTTCACAAAGAATTTATAGCATATGGAGGTAAACTGTACCTGATTTATCATTTCACTTTCCAATTGTAACATTATGGGTCCTTTAGTGTAAGTTTACAGAGAATTTAATGTATTTGAAATGTACTCATTTTATTCTTAAATTAAAGTGAAATTTAATTAATAGAGTGCTAAAAAGTAATCCTTGCCACATATTGGGATCCCTACATTGATATTATGCAATATCAAAATGGGAAAATTTTGCACACATCACAATTAGCTCCCATCTATGCTATATACATATATGCCACTCTGATAAATATGTATATTTTCCCATATGGTGTTGAATGTTAGCTTCTAATTTACCTCTTAATTTTTAATTAATTTTAAATTACACTCTAAATGAAAGCGACAGGAGTCTAATTTGCTTGCTTATTTGCATATCTGTAAACTGCTTGCATTGTTTATCTAGTCCCTGTCCCCATGACATACAGAGGTTTTTCTCACCCCATGCAGTGAACTGGGGCCTCAGAAATGTCAAGGTGCCCTCTAAGACTTACAGATAAGATTCTGATCCAGAATCAGTGATGCTGGCTCTCTCTTCTCCACCGTGGCCACACAGGATGCTGAGAGGGTAAGGCCAATGATAGCAGGTTAGCCCTCTGAGAAAGTAGATGTGCTGAGTCTTTAGAAAATAAAACTGTATACTTTTTGCAGATTTTGGATTTTGAAAACATATAGTGCCCAGAAGTCCTGAAATATTGGTACCAAATTAGAAAAAAGTCCTATTTCTCTGGATTGGTGGATTCCTAACTCAACCAGAAGGAGGCAGCACAGAGTGAAGGCAGTGTCTGGCAATAAGTGGTGGATAATGATTTACTGTGTCTGAACAGGCTGTCCTCTGGCAGCACTAATAGAAGCTGTGATCTGTTGGCAACTTGCCTTTCATTACAATACACAACACATGCAACTCCAGTCAATCCATGTGCAAGCCACCTCAAAAACCCATTGGAGGCTAACAGTTTGTGATTCAAAAAGATTTGTTGCCTTCTTGCACATGAACTGCACCACCAGACGGGACAGCAGAGGTAGTTTTCCTACCTGGAAGTACTGGGATTCCCCTCTTTATTAGTGATTCCAGTAATCCAAGGTGTATCACTGGTAACTATCTTGTCCTGTTATTAGGAAAGCAAGTACCATGCTGCATACTGATAGCAGCTTGGTGTTTATTGTCAAACACACCCAATTTCTAGTCCCCGATTTTCTACAGTATAGCTAGCTGTGTGACCTTGGGCAAGTCCTATAACCTCTCTGAAGTTTTATTATCTCTGTATGAAAAATGAACATATTAAAAATGATTATCTTTTAGAGTCGTTTGTAAAGAATAAACAAGATTGAATCTCCTGGAACATTTTTTCATGTTTTCTTTTCCTCTCTAGTGGAAATAGATACCAAGTTCCACCCTAGCAGAGGTTAAGTGTGGTACCTCACAGCACATTAAAAAAAAAAAAGTAGACCTGTGAGAACTGTACATAGTTCTGATCTTTACACCACTAAAGCCACCTGTATTCTTGTTTTTATAAACTTCCACAGCTGCCCTATCAAGAGATAGACTTTCCCTTTTAGCTAAGCGTTTATCAAAATCAAGCTAGGCCTCAGTGGACTAAAGGTAATATTAAATGTGTCAAGATGATGGTCTTTACAGCTGGACTGTCATACAATCAATCAGCCAGAAGAACAGCAATACTTCCCCTGCCAAAAGCAGAAAAATATCATTCCCTCTGAAATAGCCAGGATTTACTTACACTGAACATTGACTGGAACTCTCAAAATTTCTCTTCCCTCTGAATCCCACAGTTTACCACTGGTCTAGCCAATAAGGTAGTTTACATGGAAAAATCTTTGAAGGCACCATAGGTAATTTTTTTTAATTCTCCCTAATAATCTGTGTCTATGGTCAGGATAGAAAATATGCAAGTAAAAACTACATTTATCTAAGTGTCACTGTACCTCATGTTGTGAAGAATTATAACATCTTCAGGGTCAGGGGAAATGTAAAGATTATGTGATAAATATAAATCCTAGAATAATAGAATAAGTATTGACTCTGAAACCAAATAGATGTGAGTTTTATTCCAGCTCTGTACATTTGGGTCCCTCACTTCACCTCACCTTTGTCATCTGTAAAATTGAAATAACATCAACCTTGAAAATCCAAAATATAGATCTACTGTACGTGAAATGTCTGGCATATAGTAGGTGCTCAATAAATCATCTCTCTTTTTTTTCTATTATTATTACTTTGTAATTTTCTTTGGATATGAACTTTAAGAACTCTAGGAGGTATGCCAGGATGGCTCAACGGGTTAAGCACTCGCCTTGCGGCCCCGGGGTACGAAGATTAAGTCCCATCCCCAGCCCCAGCCCAGCCCATGTGACCCCATATGCTGAACTGAGGTGTGCTTCCCACGAGGGAGGCCCCTAGTTAGGTTCCTGCCAGGGCTAGCTTCCCATGTGGGAGGCCCCCAGTTTGGCCCCTAGCTTATAGAGGTGAACCTCCCATGAGGGAGGACCCCAGCCTGGTTCCCACCCTAGGCGGTCTCCCGCCCACCTGTGTGGAATGAAACTACATTAAAAACTGATGACGTACAACAATGGAGACTGCTCTGGGTCCTCCCCCTTCTCTCTGTCTCTTTCTGTCTCTGTCTTTGTCTCTCTCTGTCAAAACAATAAAATAAACATTCTTTTAGAAGAACTGTAGATCATAAAAAGTGACAACTAAAGAACAACGTTTGGTTCATAGTTAGTTATTGACAGTTTCTTATGTGTATCCCTGTTAGCTCATGGAGATATAATAGACAACAAAATCAACAAGGTCTGTTTATAGAACCTCCATTCTAGGTGAGAAGACATAAAATAAACAAGTAAACTAATGAGTAAGTGATAGTATTACAAATTATTTATGGTAGTATGAAATAGATGCATAAGGGGCGTGCCTCCTATGCAGCTACCCAGTTCCCACCCTGTGCGGCCCCCTTCCCACCTGTGTGGAATGAAACTGTCAAAAACGATGTGCAACTATGGAGACTGCTCTGGGCCCTCCCCCTTTTCTCTGTCTCTTTCTCTGTCAAAAACAATAAAATCTTTTTTAAAAGCTAAAAATAAGAAAAAAGAAATAGAAGATGTTAGGAACAGAGAATGGGAAGTCTATGCAGAGTTTTAAGCACAGAAGTCAAATTACCTAATTGGTATATCTAACAGGTCACTGTGACAGTTTGGAGCAACTGGATTAGAAGGTTGCAAATGTGAAAATGGACAAATAAAAGTCACTCTGTTCTACTACTACGAAAAGGCAACATAATGGTAGCCTTGACGGACTTCAAAATTGTCTTCAAAATGATAAATTAACAATTTGCATGTGCAAGGGGTGTGTCATTCAGATTTTCAGGGGGTGAAATAAAGGTTCTTTATTATGGGAATTGGTAAGTTAACGAAACAGTTCCCATCTTCAGCCTGCATCATAGCATAATGCAACAGAAGCCTCCAAAGTCGCAGATGTAGAGAGGTTGTGCCAAATTTGGAATAAAGAGATTTAGAAAACTGCCAGCAGGCTTGGGGCACAGATTTCAGATGGCACAGGAGGGGAAAGATAGTAAGCAATGCCAGCTAGGTCTTTCCATAAGGAAGGAGCCAAGACCAGCTCTTACCAGAAAGCTGAGCTTGCCTATTTGATTTCCATTAGCACCATGTTAGTCTCTTCATATCAGGAGCAAGTTGACACAATCTGAGAAAGTTCCTGCTGTCTGTGAGTTGGGCTTTTGTGAGAAGATGTGGCTGAGAGGAAAACTATTTTAGACCTGTGAATGTATACACACACACATATGGGATACATATATATGATCGATTTAATTTAGTTCAATGCTTTTATTTCCCCTCCAGTTTGGGGTTTGTTTGTTTTTTTAAGATTTATTTTATCATTTTCAGCAGAGAGAGACAGACAGACAGACAAACAGAGACAAAGAGAAGGGGGCGAGTCCAGAGCAGTCTCTATAGTTGTACATTCGTTTTCGATATGGTTTCGGTTCACAGGTGGGCAGGGGGCTGTGCGGGGCAGGAACCAGGCTGGTGGCTTCCCACATGGGAGGCACACACCTGCAAGTTGGGGGCCTCCTACATGGGTAGCATGCCCATGGGGGAACCAAACCAGGAGCCTCCCACATAGGAAGCTCGCCCCAGTGAGAACTCAGCTGAGGCACACACCATGAGCTGAGCTCAGCACATGGGTTCACACTGGTTGGGGCTAGGATTCCATTCCCAGACATCGGGGCTGCAAGACGAACACTCAACCCACTGAGCCATCCCAGCATCTCCCCTCCAGTTGTATTGAGTTTTAATTGACATATAACATTGTATAAATTTCAGATGTATGAATAATGATTCAACATATAGGTATATTGCAAAATATCACAATAAGTTTAGTTAATATATATCACCTCACATAGTTACAAATTTCTTTTTCCTATGAGAACTTTTAAGATCTACTTTCTTAGCAATCTGCAAATAAATTCATTTATTCTCTAAATGGTTTTTCTAAAATACAAATTCCTTGCAAAATTAACATCATAGTTCATGACAAAACTTAACAAATGAGAATCTTTGAACAGAGAGCCCCATCTCTCAATTTCTGGAATTATCAGTACTTAAATATCAATTAAATATGTTTCTTTGTCAGGATAGTTCTGCACAATAATCTGTCAGGAGGCTGGATTCTTTCCACAGATCAGTTTCAGTACATTAGAAGGGCCCTAAGGGGATGAATCGCAGGAGAGCTGAGCTTTGACAAAAGGCAGTAAGTAGCAGGCACAGGTGGGTAACACTGAGGGAGAAGCAACGAGGACTGCGCAACACAGGCCCACGTGGTGATAAAGGTCATTGAGAAAAGACCAAGACAGAGGGAACAGGCAAGGGACACTGAAAACAGAATTCACCTCCATAATACTTGTTCAGATGCAGTCCCACCCATACTCTACCTCCAATAGATCAGCAAGCTCTTGTTTTCTGTGATATGTTTTCAGTAAGACAGTCAATCTAGAGAAGTGGGAGACAAACTATGTCATTTCTCACTGTAATGCCATCCTTCAGATGTAAGGAGTAATAAACAAAATACGGCCTTGGAAGGTCAAATTTAGACAGGAATGAAATATGGGGGGAAACTAAAAGCTACAGTTGCTTTAGCTTTTATGTGGTTCCTATGAAATCAAAAGCAAGAGCTGGCAACATGTGCTTGACAGAACATGAAGTCTCATGCTCCGTGCTCTCTGCAGGGAGAGATGAGATGATTCTTTGGATGCTGATCAAAATTCCCTGCCTGCTTCCCGGTAGCAGAACACTGGACAGCAGGAATGCTGCGCCATCTTGTGGGAAGATGCAGGGTGTCAGCATTCGTATACAAAGGCATTTTCTCTTCACACACACACACACACACACACACACACACACACTTGCTTTTTTCAAGAAAGCCTTAAGAACAAAACCCGAAACTGAACTGACAACTGCAAAAGTACCATCCATTAAAGTTATTCTCTAGTCAGTTTCACAACAAATTAATTTATAAATTAAAATGTGATATCTCACTAGCTCCTTCGTTTTTCAGAAATACAATAACAATTTCTGAAAGTTACTGAATCTGTACTCTGTGCCAAAATGGCACTCTTCTAGGTACTTTATGTGTATATGCCATCCTCACAACCACCCTGTGAGATAGCCTATGGTCATCCCATTTTACAGGTGAGGAAATGGAAAAACAGTAACTTACCCAAAGTAACACAGCTGATAGGTGGTAGATTAGAAATATAGCCATGATTTTGAGCTCTTAAGCACTATGTTAGGTTGCTTCTCTGATACATACAATGCAGCACAAAGAGACTAGATGTCATTAAGCAAGGTCATGGGACATGAGACTTTGAAAAACACACTACTAGAGCAAAAGATTCTGATTTCAAATTGCTTCCCCCAGCAGAGAAATATAACTCTCAGCATTTCCCTCCTATGAGACATAACCTTTACAAGAAACAAATTTTGGAAAATCACTTCCATAACAAAGTTCCCTTCTCAGAACCATAGAATTTGGAACTAAGGGACAAAGTTCTCATGATAATCATGATCATTGTATCATCATCATCTTCATCACCACCATCATCACTGGTACCATTGTCAAAATCATCATCGTCGTTACTAGCATGTATTGAGTATTTATCAGGTGTCCTGAGGATATGTGGGTATAAACCTTTATCTTACAGATGAGTAAAGTGAGGCCCAGTGGAGACTTGTATAAGACTCCACTAATAGTCAATGGTACAGTTGAGTTTGGCCATGCACAGCCCAGGTCTAGAAGGGACATTTCCTTATATACCAAGTTGCACCTTCCACTAAGTGGAACAGCCATCAGAAAGTAGAATTTGTGGGAAGCCGGGATGGCTCAGTGGGTTAGGCGCTCACTTTGCAGCACCGGGGACTGAGGATCGAATCCCGGCCCCGGCTCGTGTGGAACCATGTGCTGAGCTGGGGAGTTCCCCCAGTTCAGTTCTCTCTCTGTCTCTGTATCTCTCTCTCTCTCTCTCTCTCTCTCTATCTATCTATCTATCTCTCTCTCTCTGTCAAAACAATTTAAAAAATAATAATAATAAAATAAATAAATACATAAAAGTAGAATTTGGAAGAATGGTATCATGTTTTATATCCCAGCTATCTTACTAACACTAATTTTCTCCAAAAATTCTGTCATTTCTTTGAAAACCATGACCTCCTTTCTTTTCCAGGATGACGTGTTGTCATTTCAACTTGGTTAGTTTTTAAATAATTTAATCTGATTTTGCTAGGAACCAATTATTCTTCTTACGTCTGTTTAATCACTCAGCAACTAATAAGCACTTTCCATAACTGCTGCTATGAGAAAGACAAGAAAAGGTACAGCTTACCTTATGTGCCCAAATTCATCTGCGTAGGGTGTGGTTCACATGTCTGTTAATTTGGAAGCTGTGTATGCCTCCAGACTTTCCCCCATCTTTATGGAAGGTGGGCTGAGGACTCAGAACCAGAACACTAAGCCTGAGCTCAAAGCTACTTGTGGTAGTGCCCAGGCAGAACTGTTGTAAGGGACAAGGAAGGTGGAAGGTGGACACAGCACATACCCTTCCCACAACCACCAAAGGAAAAACAGGTCCTAGCACTCAGATACTCAATTGCTTTATTAAAATACATGGAATACCTCAAATAGTGAAATTCAAGTCACAGTCCTTTGAATATATGTAAGAATCTTTTTATCCTGAAAAAATTTAAAACTCACAAAGCTATATCTAAGTAATCTGTGCCCTTCCCATCCCTGAACCCCAACATATTAATAAGATTTGTGTTTCCAGCATCAGAACCATTTGAGCAACGGTGAGGTCACGTTGGACAGACTCTTTTGAAGAGATACGCTATCTGGGATGTGAAGAGAACTTGCTGGAAGTGACAGATAAATAACAGTAAATTGTAGACTCTGCAGGAACCACGCTTTTTCACCAGCTATCTGTAGAAAGAGCTAGAGGAGTAGGTTGCTAAGTCATTACAGGTCATTTTCTCCCCTCACTTAAGCCACCACGTGCTCCACTCTCATTCAGATTGCTGCCATTCTAGAGGATCCGACTGCCATTTTTCTCCTTCCTCACACCAATTGCACTTCTGGGCTATTGCTTCCACTGTTGTTGGTGTTCATCTCCATAGGAACCAATGTGACTCAGAGGGTCAACGTGTGCTTGGCAAGTCTTGTTAAAATCATTGCCAGCATGTTACCAGCAATGGCAGCATAATCCACTGTGATCACATTTTTGTTTTGTGAATTTGCCAGTGAGTCATGCAGCTTAAAGGCAACAAACTCGAAGGAAATTGTAGCTTAGCACTTTGGAGTAAATCCATCCTAGCTACCTTCTACACCAGCTGCATTCCAGCACCCCTCTCTTCAGAAGTCATGGAGTCCACTACCTGCTAAGGATGAGGCTTTATTGCATTTTTCTCTGTATCTGTTATCCTTGTTTTGGGTCCTGCATTCTACCTACAGATAATAGGATCTATTTAATAGAGATAGTGATGGTAATGGAAATAATGGCATTCCTTTTCATTAGAAGAATCTCATTTTTCTGTTAGCGTTTTTGATTTCATAACATGATATCTTCCTGGTGTTTGGTTAACTGAAAGGTTTCTCACAGAGTCTAATAAGGGCAAGATAAAGATCATCTACTCCAACAGATGTCCAATAGACGTATCCAGAATCAATTTGATTAGTGCAAAGCAAATAGAGTTTTGCTCTCCTTCCCAAAGTGCACCACCCAATGGTGGATTGCTTTAATTAGTAGGAAGTCCTTCCTTATCCATATTGAGCCAAATCTGCCCTCTGTACCTTTTACCGACATATTATCGTTCTGCTCCCTGGGGAAACAGGAAAACTCACTCTTTCCTTTGTACTTCCATTTTATCTCCACCAGAGCCCTCTAACACCCACGTCTTCCTTCCTTGGTACTAGGGCTCTTCTTGGGTTCTTCCTGTGTCTGCCTCCTCCACCAAGTGAGTTTCTAGAGGACAAAAAAGTATGTCTCATTCTTTCTTATGTAACAGTTGCCTACAATTGATGACACCTGTTCTAATATCCCACTCTGGCTTTTATTTCTTCCGTAGTCATGCTAGTCCAGGCTAAACGTTTCTGACTTATTCAACTATTACTCAAATTGGCAAGAAGATATTGGCCTTTCCATGCTTTCTCCCTCCCACAGAAGCACTAATGGAACGAAAGAAACCAGATTAAATAGTATAATGCCTCTGTGACAAAAACTATACTTTCACATATTATGCTGTGTGGTGAGGGTAATGAAGTAAATTAAAAATTCTATAAAGAACACTTTGGGTCCTCCAAATAGCCTTGAAATTCTACAATAACTGAGAATTTGAAAACAGGAAAAAAACATCATCTCATCTGATAAGTATTATGGAGGGTATCAGGACCCAGGAATCAAAGTGAATCTTCGTTTTTTTTAAGATTTATTTTATAGTTTTTGACAGAGACAGAGAGAGAGAGAGAGAAAGGGAAGGGCTCAGAGAAGTCTCCATAGTTGTACGTCATCAGTTTTCAATACGGTTTTATTCCACACAGGTGCGCAGGAGGCTGTATGGGGCAGGAACTGGGCCAGGGGCCTCCCACGTGGGAGGCATGCCCCAGAAGCTGGGGACCAAACCGGGCCCCTCTCCCCCGCATGGGAAGTTGGCCCCAGCAAAAACCGAACTGAAGGCCAAACCCCAGTTCAGCATATGGGTCTACAAAGGGCAAGGCCAGGATTCAATTTTCAGCCCCTGGGGCTGCAAGGTAAGTGTGTAACCCCCTGAGCCTTCCCAGAATCCCCTGCATGAAGTTCTTTACAACACACTACCCTAACTCAAAGGGTATAGCATGTCAAGCACTTTGCATGTTTCTAAATAGTTAACTGGTGACTTTAAACATGGAAAGTGCCTTCTTTAATCTTGGGACCTAAACTTGAACACACTCTCTCCTCCTGATAGTATTTATGTGGTATTAAATCTTACAACAGGGTTATAAGGCTTACAGCTTCTGTCCCTGGCAATTTTAGCTTTGATCTCAGAAGATAGAGATCATGTTAACATAAAAATCTCCAGAAACTGATAGTCATCCTTCTTTGTGCTTATCATACTCCAGTCTTAACACAGAAACTAGTAAATGCTAGACATTTAAGCAATATTTACTGATTGATTAATATCTTTGTAACTCGTTATTGGTGAATTCACAACAAAAAATTCAAACCCAGACTAAACTCACCTACTATTTTATCTTTTTTTGATTTCTAGAACACATGACCAATAATCAATTTATTATGTTCAGGGAACTTAAATACTAATGTTTATCATAACAAAACAAAATTTAAAACTCAAATAGGCTAAATACACACACACACACACACACACACACACACACACACACACCCCTATATATGCAAGACTATCCCAACTGGTAGATCAGTGGCATTTGGAAAAAAAACAGAATTAAACTAGGGGTTAGACCTGAAACCTATTCTTAAGAAAAAAAGTAAAAGGAAGGGGAAAATGAGAAGAAAAGAGAAATAAAAATAAAATACTGTTTCCACTAAACAGTGACTGGAATGAGGTGATGCCTGAATAGCTCAGCAAATTGAATGCTTGCCTTACAACCAACAGGTCCAGGGATTGAATCCTGGCCCTGATCCATGAAAACCCATATGCTGAACCGTGGCTCAACTGGTAACCACTGAGCCCAGTGGCAAAAGTTCTCTCCTCCCATGTGGGAGGCCCCTAGTTCTGTTCCCACTCTGCATGGCCCCACCTGTATGGAATGAAACAATGTCACAACTAGTAATGTACAACTATGGAAACTTCCCTGGGTCCTCCCCACTTCTCTCTCTCTCTCTCTCTCTCTCTCTCTCTCTCTCTCTCTCTCTCTCTCTCACCTTCTCTCCAACAATAAAAAATAAATGTTAAAAAAAGAAAATAAAAGAAATGACTGGAATGGTATTCTCTATGTGTTAGCAAGGCATATTATGAAGAACACGATACAGAGTAAAAAAGAGTCTACTTCCATTTCTGACTCTACCTGTAATGGCATCTATGACCTTGGGTTAAATAGATTCCCAGACCTGAGAAAAAGACATTTATGATACTATTTATATAAGGCACATCAGTCCCACTGCAGAATGCAGGGCATGAGGAGCTCAAATCCCAGTTCCTAGAATAGCCATTTGCCAGGTGAGAAGGAAATTTTCTCTGTACTCACTGTGATTGAAAGAAAGCTTTCATTAACCCTGAAGCCAGCACCTGCTAACATTCCCACCCAAGTCACTTTGTCAGTGTACATTGGAAACTTTTTTATCCAATGCAACAGGGGAATTAAGTATAAAAGTTGGTTCCAGCAGAAAACTATAAAAAGAAATACATATCTTAAATATTTTAAGCTTCAAACAAGCAAGTGTGCATTTGTGTGTCCATCTCTGATGTATAACCATGATCTGGATTTCCTCAAAGTTCTTTTTGGATAAACCACCTGAAAATGTCTCATCTACAACTGGTAGCTTTGTTTTCTTCTTTTTTTAGACTTATTTTATTGTTTTTGACAGAGACAGAGAGAGACTGAGACAGAGAGAGACAGGGAGAAGGGGAGGGCCCAGAACAGTCTCCACAGTTGTGCATCATCAGTTTTCAACATGGTGTCATTCCACACAGGTGGGCAGGGGCTGCACAGAGTGGAAACTGGGTTGGGGGCCTCCTGCATGGGACCCACACTCCCTCAAGCCAGGGGCTGAAATGGGAGGTGTGCAAAAACATAACTGGGGGCCTCCCCCATGGGAAGCACATTCCAGTTCAGCATATGGGTATCCATGGGCTGCGGTCAGGATTCGATCCTCAGTCCCCGGGGCTGCAAAGTGAGCATTTAACCCATTGAGGAATCTCAGCTTTCCCATTTTGTTTTCTTTAACAAGCAAAATATTAAGACAAATATAAAACTGAAAGGAACAAAGAAACAAAGACTCATGGATACAGTCAATAATTTAGTGGTTACCTGAGGGTAAGGGGGTAGGTGGGTGGGAGAGAGTTGTGGGGAGAGTAGGGAGGGGGAACCAAACATATGGTGATGGAAAGTGAGCTGATTCTGGGTGGTGAGCACATAATGAGATGTATAGACAATGCAATGTAGAATTGTACACCTGGAAACAATGTAATTGTTATCAATTAATGTCATCCCAATAAATTTAACAAAAAAAACTATATTAAGACACTTGAAAAACTATGAGTGCATAAGCCTTCTTGATTTCTACAATATTTTAATCATAGTTCAATCTTTCAAAAACATATCATTATTTTTCAAAGAAATAATAACTACCATAATAATATTGCTTAATTGCAAGTACAAGGGACAAATATGGATTTAGGAACAAACAACTGGTTCTTGGTAAGCATGCAGCTCAACTCCTGAGAGCAGAACTACAGAATAACCTACTAACTAGAAAGAATGTCCAGCCAAGAATCCTGTAGAACTCATGAAGAGTACTAGTTTATCTGTTGAAATGGTTTTCAAGAGTTCCTACTGCAGTTATATTAATGAAGCCTTCATGAGTTTCATAGGACAACATCACGGATTACTAATTCCTTCTCCCTAACTCTTCATTGACTGTACTTTGATTTAAAACAAAAACAAAAAACACCCTGTATTTGCTTCCGAGGGCTGCCATAACAGATTATCACAAACTGGTCTGCTGAGGTCAACAGAAATCTCTTATCTCACAGCTCTAGAGGCCAGAAATCCAAAATCAAGATACCAAAAGGGCCATGGTGCTACTGAAGTATCTAGGAGAGAACCTTTCCTTGCCTCTTTTAACTTCTGGGCCCCCAGTAATCCTTGGAGTTCCTTAGCTTATGCCAACATAACTCCAATCTTTGCCTCCATCTTCACATGGTCATATTCTCATTGTATTTGTCAGTGTGTCTTCACATGACCTTCTTATAAGGACACCAGTCAGTGGATTTAGGAGCTATCTTAATACGTCCTATGACTGCATTTTAACTTAACTAATTATACCTGCAAAGACCCTGTGTCAAAAAAAGCTCATGTTCTTAGGTTCCTGGTTGACCCAAATTTGGAGGGGGGGACACTATTCAATTTGGAACACCACACTTTAACAAGTCCTCTTAGCTTTTCTCTAGAAATTCCCTGCCTCCATTCTCTGACATGGTAAACTCTTAAATTCTTCAATACTCAGCTCAGGTATCAACTCTTAACTGCCTTCCCCAGCTAGGTTAGGTGCCCTTCTGAGATGCTGCCTTAGAGCCCAGTCCTTGTCTACTTAATATCATTAATTTCACCATAGTGACATTGCCTGTTTTCATTCTCTGGCTCCAACATCATATCCACTTGCTAAATAAGTATTGACTAAGAACTTGCCAAATGCTTACACTACGCTAGGAGCTGGGGATACAACAGATATCAGGACACAAAAGTCTCTGACCTTTTTTAGAAAGATCTATTTTATTTTGAGAAAAGAGAGAGAGAGAGAGAGAAGGGGGAGGGCCCAGAGCAGTCTCCATAGTTGTACATCATTAGTGATGATAGTTTCATTCAACACAGATGGACACGGGGCCACACAGGGCAGGAACAAAACAGGGGGCCTCATGTATGGGAGGTAAGAACCTTTGCCGCAGAGTCATCCTGGCAGTTACCAGTTGTGCAAAAATTCAGCATATGGGTTTGCATGAGCTGGGGCCAGGGGATGAACCCTGTACCTTGCAATTGCAAGGCTAGCGTCCAAATGCTGAGCTATTGCGGCTTCCCTTGATTTTGGAAGAAGAGAAATCTTTAAGTCTTTAAAGGCAAGGAGAATACATTTGATATTGAATCTCCAGAGCCTTGCGTGCTATCAGATGAACATTAGGCACTTAATAAATATCTGCTGAATGAATTAATTAGTAAATATTTCACAGAGCAAATCAAGTACTAATGGATAGAATGAGACAGTTGGAGGTCTGAGGAAATGGATTTTTGCCTAGAATAAAAATTTTCAGGTAACTCAAGATATACTAATGGAATAGCACTGACTTCTTTCTACTTAAAGTGCTCAAGCAAAAATCCATTGATGGGAGGTTGTTACATAATTTCTAAGGTACCTTCCAACTCTAAGATTTCTTTCACTCTCTGATAGAATCTGTGATGATGGGGTTATTTATTTCTTACGTTTTTCTTTATGCCTAAATAGATTCAAGAAAAATTTAAATGCTTACAGTATACTAGACATGACATTAGATACTTTAGTGTTAATTAAATCTTCACAATTAATACAAAGCAAGTAAAACAGTAGAAGAAACCACTAGCTATTCACCAAAAGATGCCTTCTCTTTTTTCCTGGACACACAGCTAGATTCCATTTTCCACTCTCCTTTGTGGTTAGGAATGACCATATAACTGAGTGAGTTCCAGTCAACAGAATATAAATGGAACTGATATAAAACATTTCCAGACCTGGCCCATAAAAATCTCCCAGATTTGTTCCTATATTCTCCTTTCCTCTTCTTGAATGCTAGCACGAAGGTAACTTCTAACACACGCATTCTCAACTGGGGTAATACTACTCCCAAGAAGTGAAAACTGTTGCTTAGGGGAGCAAAAAACTCTTAGATACTATAATAGTTGATGACTCTTCAAAGTTCAACCCTACCTGATAAAATCTTCTTTCTTAGTATTTAATTCCTCTTGTTAAGGAGAATTTTATCTTAATTAAATTAATTCCAGTTAATTGGGTTTAATAATATAATTTTTCCCCTTAGGGGAAAAAAATGAAAAAAAAAAAAACTTTGAGAAACACTGCTCCAAAGAAATCTTGGAAGCTACATATTGAAGGCAGTTAAGCACCATTAGTGAACAAAACTCAAATTTTTTTTAAAAGGTTTATTTTATTGTTTTGAGAGAAAGTGAGGCAGGGGTGCGGCAGGGAGGCCCAGAGCAGTCTACATACCGTAGTTGTACATCATTATTTGTGACATAGTTTCATTCCACACAGGTGGATATGTAGACAACTGGGGCAGGAATCAAACTGGGGGCCTCCTTCGTGGGAGGCAAAAACCTTCAAGTTGTGCTGCAGTTCAGCACACGGGCTTGCACAGATCAGGGCCAGGGTAAGACCCCCAGACCTCAAGGTAGCAAGGCAAGCACTCAACCTGCTAAGCTATCCTTGCGTCCCCAAAAGAACTCAAATTTTAATTGTGTCTGAACCATTAAACATTTGGGAGTTAAACTGCAGTTAGCCCATCCTAAATACTATAAATACTATCTTACCCACTTTACACACGGGGAAAACTGAACTCAAAGAGCACAAGCCCAAGGTCAAGACAACGGGTAAATGTTAGAACAGAGGTTTGAAACTTGTCTCATTCCAAAGCCTATGCTATTGATCCTTATGCTCTGTTGCTTCCCCAGCTGTCAAAACTGCATGTTTCTGCTATATGAGCTGATTTCCAATCTGACTTATTGCTGAATGCAACCTCTAGTTTGAGGATTAAAGTTTATACCGGGGATAAATGCTTTCAGAAAAGTTGATAAATGCTTTCAGAAATCATATCTTTAATTTAGGTTTACAAAGTCGTACAGTAGTAAGTCTCTCGTAATCAAATGTGAACGGTAATGAGAACTGAAAGGTAGCCTGTGGAAATAAATTAATGTTCCTTTTGATAGTTACCAAAACAAGATGCATCAGGTCTGGATAAAACCCATAAAAAATTCAAGTACAAATGAGCAATTGTCAAAGGGCTATGGAATTTTGTTTCACGTGCACTAGAAAATACCAAAGTTTTCCCAGCAGAAAATGCAGTCAAGCTGAAAATTTCATGAGACAACTTAGAAATTATATCAGAGCTTATGCTCTTCTAAGCATAATATGTGAAATCATATTCTAGACAATGACAGGCTTTGCCCTAACGTTGTGAATCTATGGTTTTCCCATAGAAGTTGCATATGATGTGCCCATGTGGAAATTATTTAACTTGCATTATCTGAAAAAAAAAAAAAAAATAGTATTCACATAGAAGACTTAAGAAGAATTTATTATCTGTATAGGTTCACACATCTTTAATTTAATGTAGGTCTTAGAATTGCTGAATTTCAAAAAGGCAATAATAAAAAAAAAATTTGGCTAACAAAGTCTACCATGGTGATTGATGGGAAGAGCATTGCTCAAATCTTTCTAATTCTCTATACAAGTTGTATTGTGTACCCTTTTCTGATGGTCTAGATACATAATTGAACAGTGGCCTCCAGAGAATTCTCCCCTTCCCTTTTTTTCTTTTTTTGTTTCATTTTATTCCATTGCTACTTGAATAAGGAAATTTGCTGCTCTAAGATTTAAGTGCACCACTCCAACCTGAAATACAGCAAATGTAAAAAAGACAGAATTATTGAATGCTAGATGGAGATTATAGGCTCTTTTAGGTGAAGATTGGGAGAGAAATTGTCTTTTCTTTATATATTTAAAAAGGTACTATAGCTTTGGAACACATTTCCAGATGCAAAATTAACATCACAGAGACACAACAGGCTTATACTTTTTATGTTTAATGCCCACTCTTCGGTATGGTATGAGTAGCCCTACCTTTTAGCATTTAAGAGATAAAGCTTTGCGTTAAATTTCCAATTATTACCTGTCTTGCACAGTTGCAACAGGACCATATCAAGTGTTTGAGTTTTACTAGGGAAACGTAATTACAGTTTGAAAAATAGTAGAAAATGCATTCCTATCACACCCTTAGTGGCAGTTTATATGCTAAAAAGAAAAACGCTTGGGGCCTAATTCATAAGAGCTTTATGCTTCATTTACATTTTTCCATGCAGTTTACCCAGAAAAGAGCATAATGCATGTTTTTCAAGTAAAATGTGCCATTTTAGGATTCATTCAACTTGCTTCCCATTGTCCTCATCCAGGGCCAACCGTTCATTTCTACAATCCAAAAGGGCAGCAGTAAATGAAGTAGGTGCAAAGCCCTCACTCTTAACTATAAGAAATGCCTGAAGCCATTCTGCCAATTATTTAGAAAATTTACAGCAGTCGCTAGCAGTCTAATCTTTAGGAAGCCTATTGTGCTTCTAAGCAGACTGTTTTCCAAGCCCTTTTGCATAGACTATTGGACAAATTACATAACAATACATCTATTTTTAAGGCCTACTCAGAATTAAACAAGATTCTGACCCCTTCCCAGCCAATCTATATTCTTTTATTTAGTTCGATGTTTCTCAAAATGTGTCCTGAGGTTACCAAGCACCAGAATCAACTGAGATTCTTGTTAAAAATATGATTTCTTAGGCTCAACAACACAGATTTAAATTTTTTGAGAGTGGAGAGCTGGAATTTAAATTTTACAATTACTCAAGTAATTCTTACTCATATCTCACAATCAGAAGCACCACATTTAAAAAGCCCATCACTGTGTTTTGGATTAAGGCACTCAAATTCATTTTAGGTAGGGTTATACACACTCTTGCTTAGTGGCCATGGACTTGTTAAACTAAGTTCACAAGTTGATGTAAGATCAACATGGAGGAGGAAAAAAATCACATTTGCAAGGACTATAATTTGGTCCTAAGTGCTGTCATAACCCATGAAGGTACAGTATGGCCCTCACTCTTTCCTTCTACTGTTTTCTAGGTTCTCCAAAATTACAAGAAGAAAAGGCTGGGACCAAAAGGCATCTCTCACAGTGTTCACTGATGTTCTGGAAATTGAAGGTTATACTTAATCAACCAATTTATTCTACACACTATCAACACTGCCAGATCAATTTCCTTCTCCCACTGAATTCATTAAACTTGTTGGATGGTTTTGACATGTTGAGATTACCATAGCCAGGGCTCAGAGAAAATCTGGGGCCCAACTTAACTGTTCTAAAAGGAATTGTCTCTGCTATTGTTGAGTAACAGTTGTAATATATTTAGTGTAAAAGAGCCACAGGCCTTGAGAGATTTGGTTAAGTCTCCTCTGGTTTCAAGCTGAGAACTTAGTACCGCCTTATTGAATGATAAAAGAAAAATCTGACATAGTAGAAATTCTTAAGTGACACCTATATCTGGTTTTCCTCTCTTTCTTGGCACAGAGGAAGATTATATTTTCATGTCCAGGTAAGCAAAAGTGATATGTGTCACTTGTAGTGCAAAACATTTCATTGCCGGTATGAACAGGCCAGCACAGTCCATTCTTGCTACAATGACTGTGAAATGGCATGTTTCCAATGAAACAATCATGGGACGGTGACCTATGTCATCATCCTGGACTGCTGAGTCACCCTAGAGAGTAACCTAGATTTGCAGTCATCTTTGTAAGCAAGAAACAAACCTTTCTTCTCATAAACCACTGATATAGGGGAGTTGTTTGTTACTACAGCGTAACTTAGCCTCCTCTGATTAACATAACACAGTGTGGCATATTAAAGATAATATCCACATTAGCCTGAGCAAATAGAATGAGCTAGACTTATACCTGGCAGAGAAGTCATAATGACCAAAGAGTTGCTTCTCAAAGAATATGAGTTCATCTTTATGTTCTGGAGCAGTATCAGTCTCCAGATGGCAATGAAGTGCTTTGAAACCTTTTCTGAGTCTGAGAAGGCTTTGGAGATCCAATTCAGAAGAGATTATTTTGAGGATTAAATAATATATACCAAAGTGTGCTGTTTACTGCACAGAACTACACAAACAGAAATCTGTCTTGACAAATAGCACATTTAGGTTATACTTAAATTCACAAAGATTTTTTTTTTAAGATTTATTGTATTGTTTTGACAGAGAGAGAAAATGAGAGACAAAGAGAAGGGCGAGGGCCCAGAGCAGTCTCCATAGTTGTACATCATTAGTTTCATTCCACACAGGAGGGCACAAAGCCGCACAGGGCAGGAACCCAGCACAGGATGGGGGTCACTGGGGCTCGCACATGGGAAGCTCACCCCTGTTCAGCATATGGGTCTACACGGGCTGGGGTCTAACTCAATCCTTGGAACTTAGGGCTGCAAATCAAGCGCTCAACCCACTGAGCCATCCTAGCATCCCCAAATTTACACAGATTTTTAAAGTAAGCACTCCACCATTTTGCTTTCTGTTACAGGGTTTTTTAAATTTGATACTTAAAGTAAAATTTGTTGGATAAAAGGGGATCCATGTGCTATGAAATCAGTGACACTTCCTATTTTGCTACTATTGTCTACATTTCTAACCATGCTTGCTCAAAGCACAATAGGAACTGCTGTGAGAAGTGGAAGGCAGAGAAAGTCTTTTTTATGGGGCTTCAATTTCATCGTCTGTGCAATATAATTAACAGCTTTGAATCTCATATTTCCATCAGAAATACTCTAAGAAAAAGGTGCTATCATTTCTATTAAATGATATCTTCAAAAAAAGGTCTCAGTAACAATGGTCGGTATCTTTCAAATTCAATTTTTATGCATGTAAATTGCTTTGAATAATGTTTTTCTTCTAAGAAGTAGTAGGGATTAATTGAGCATAGATAGCTGGATAAGAAAAGGTTAATAGACATATTAAAGTCCTTAACTCACTACTACAGCTTGAAAAAAAAAAAGGAGACTCATTTTTTTAGGTTTTCTAAGAGAGAGAAACCATTACACTGTTTTGTTCTGTGTCAGTTTGCCCTAAAGGGATGCTGTTTCCTGAGCTTAATGAGGGCCCTATTTCTTCTTAGCCCTTCCAGTCTATTAATTACTGTGGTGGGTGCTTAGAGACATCGCAGCAATCATTTGTAAGATGATAGGAGCCCTCCTCACTCTGAGATGTGGTTCTAGCCGTCTAAAATTACCCAAATGAAACAGATGTTGCAAATATGCGTCCTTATTAGAATGTTTTCTTCTCATTACCCAGCAGAAAGCTGTGTTCCCCACACTCCAGTCCCATACAGTGAGGCTGCCTAAAAACGCGGGGGCTGAGCCTGCTGCCCACGTCTCTTTCTATAAAACCTATGGGCACCCAAGGAGTTCTGACACAACACGCAAAGCCAGACCAGGAGCAGCCCACTCAGACCAAAGAAGAGGACTGCCAGGAACTGCCCCACCTACTCGTTACTTAAACTCAATTCTCTGACCTACTTTTGCAAGTGGGAGGTTACTGATGCATAAGGCCATTTAGTGAAGAGTTGAGGGAAAGTGACCCTGTAAGTGTGCTGTTAGCATTGTATGGTGGTGTTTGTACAGTGGAAATTTCTTGTCTGCAGTGCGTAGATGTCTTTATAATACAAAAGAGAAAAAGAAGGAGAAAGCTATCTGGAGACATGTCCTAATGAACGACAGATAACATATCCCTTCCCATCTTCCCTAGCCCCCTGGCATGTACATTCCATATTCAAGAATTAATTCACTCAATAAATACTGAATGCTTACTGTATGCCAAGCATTATTCTGGTTACTGAGGAGACAAAAATGAAACAGCAAAGCCCCAGTTCCCGTGAAGCTAACACTAACGAGAGACAGGCAGTTATAAAAACAGATATCCGGGAAGCTGGGATGGCTCAGTGGGTTAAGTGCTCACTGTGCAGCCCCAGGGACCGAGGACTGGATCTCCGCCCTGACCCATGAAGCCCCATATGCTGAACTAGGGAGTGCTTCCTATGCAAGAGGACTCCAGTTGTTCTTGCTCTCCTGGTTTGGCCCTTGGCTCAAGGGGGCGTGCCTCCCATGCAGGAGGCCCCCAGCCCAGCTCCTGCCTGTGCAGCCCCCACCTACCTGTGTGGCATGAAACCATGTCAAAACAACTATGGAGACTGCTCTGGGTCCTCCCCCTTCTCTCTGTCTCTCTCTGTCAAAAACAATAAAATAAATCTTTTAAAAAAAAACAAAAACAGATATATAATACAATGAGGGGTATATATATATATATATATATATATATATATATATATGCTTAGAAGAAAATAAAGTAGGGTAAAGAAATGAAAATAATAATGGCTCCAATTTTCAATAGGATAACCAAGAAAATTCTCACTAAAGAGGTGTTCTAAAAGACACAAAAATAACTGAAATGAGGGAGTGAGCCCTGGGTAAAACTGAGATGAGGATTCCAGGCAGCAGGAACAGCACGTATGAACACCGTAAGACGAGAGCAAGCTTGGAGTGTTTAAGGGCCGGCAAAGGTGTGAAGGTGGCTGCAGCAGAAGGATGAGGAGAGGAGCTACAGGTGAGGAAGCCGGGAAGGCCTCACATCGGCTTGTCAGCCCCGAGGAAGATGCTGCATTTTGTTCTGCACATGATGAGAACCTACTGGAAGGTTGAGCAGGTACACATGTGATCTGAGTGTTTTCAGAGACCTTTCTGGCTGCTAATGAAGAATCGTCTGATGGGGCAAAGCTAAGGAAACTAATTGGGGAAGGAGAAAACAGAGTATGAGATCACACACCATTTGCATCTTTAAGGTGACCGACTTTTTTCCAAAGAAAAGGAGGACATAAATAAATTAAAGAAACAAATATTGCAAATAAAAAATTTTATTCTTTGCAACAATAACTAAACAGAAAGCATTTATAATATAGTAAATAGATAACACAGGCATGTTATTATTTAAATATGAATATTTTTCAATTGAATGAATATTTTTTTGTTAATGTGTCATTTTTGAGTAGTATTATTTTCTCTCCCCAATTGTAGTCACAACAAAATTACTGCCTACATAAAATTAAGCGGTTTTTTCATCATTATGGGAAATTTTTGTTATTAAATATTTAGAGATTTACAAATTAGCTTTTACATATCGAAAAGGAGAACATCTAGGAGGACACTTTTTGAGGGAGGACAGAACTTCCAAAAGGAGGACTGTCCTCCCTAAAGGAGGATGGTTGGTCACCTTACAGGAAGAACCCACTCTTTTCCCTGCACAGGCTGGTAGGAAGGGTCTGGCCCAGAAACATAGCGAACTCAAGGCAGAAACGTGACGCTTTCAGGGTCTGTCAGGGAGACTTCAGAATGTACGACACCTCAGGAACAGTCAACTGGAAAGACGTGAAGACACTAAACTCACTGTAAACCTCGGAGCCGCTCGTTAGATCCATCCAGGCCCGCTGCAGAACCACATCTACACTAGCTGTGCCTGGTGAGCCGTTTCAACGTCATTGTCTCTATTTGGATATTTTCCAACCAAGAGAATAGAAAAGGTATTCTGTTTTCTAGATGTCTGTGTATGTGCATGAGGGTATTCCAGGGATATCAGCCTTTGAGTCAGTGGACACAGTGAAGTTGGTAGCTTTCCTTGTTAGGAGTGGATGTCAATTGTCCACTCCTAATTGTCACAGAAATCATTTGGCTCTTTTCTGTGGCCTCAATGCTTGAGCTGAGAATTCTTATGTCATCTCCTACTTTATTTCCATACTTAGGTGAGACAGTTCCTCATAAAAAATCTGTGTGTTTGATTTGTTCTGTTTTTCTGGGGAACACTCATACACTTTTCCCTAGGACTAGGAACCAGGAAGGGACATATGTGCTCACCATTCTTATTAACCATAGTGCTGGAAGATGGAGCCAGTTGAAAAAGGCAGAAAAATAAACATAGATCACAAAAATAAAAATCTTTCTGTTACAGACAGCATGATTTCATATGTAAAAATTCCAAAGAAAAACACTTTCCTATGATTAAAAATTGATATCAGGGGACGCCAGGATGGTTCAGTGGGTTGAGCGCGCGTGGTACATCCCCGGGTTCTCAGGATTGAACCCAGGCCCATGCGGACCAGTGGCTGAACTGGGTGGGCCCCCTGTGTGCTTCTCACCAGACTGACACCTTGGCCTGGTTACAGCCCTGCTCAGCCCTGTGCCCACCAGTGCACTGAAACTGTGTGGAAAACTAATGATGTGCAACTGTGAAGACTGCTCTGGGCCCTGTCCATTCTCTCTGTCTCTCTCTGTCTCTCCCTCTCTGTGTCCAAAATGACAAAATTAAATCTTTCAAAAAATTAAAAAATTAAATTAAATTCATAGAAATGTACACATCCACAAATAATATAAATAGGAACTGGACAGAAGACATGAAGAGACATTTCACAGATGTATTGATAGCAAGTTAGAACATACAATATTTTAAAGATAGACATTAAGGAAATATACATTAAAACCACAGTGGCATATTACTATACACCTTTTCAAATGGCTAAAACAAAAATAGTGAGAGTGGGAAACATTGACAAGTGTATGAAGGACATGGATCACTCCTATTTTCTGGTGGGAATATAAAAGTGTGCGCTACTTTAACAATTAAAGTAAAGTTTCTTGAAAACTAAAGAGCAGCATTCCCCGGGGGTGTCACAGCCGCCACGTGGCGTTGGCAGGAGTGGCTACAGAACAGGACAAGTCCCTGAAGCAGAGGAAGCAGTGGCTCTATCAGGAAGAGGCCCAGGCTGGACAGCTGGACGTCATGGAGTGAGCAGAGGCCCTTGGAGGTGACTGTCACAGGGGTTGGCCCCTGGCCAAGTCCCAGGAGAAGCTTCTGCGTTGCTAGGCAACGCCTCACTGTGACACAGCATCCTGAGGGTGCTTGGCCTGGTGCAGGCTGGGCTGGGAGGACATTTGGCGGGGCCGTCCGACGACATTGCATGCTTCTCTGGGAACAGGCAGGTGGTTGAACCCGCAGCGATGGCGATGGCGATGGCGTCCTGCTTTCGGGGCCTCGGCTCCGGCTTGGGTCCGTCCATGGGTCAAGTCGGCAGCCGTGTGGCTGCCCTCATGGGGCCCATTTCAAACATGACAAAGAATGGATGGAGTGAGGACTTGGAAGAAGTGGTGGTGGATGTACCTAATGTTGGTGGAGTGGACCCTGGGGCCACTCACGCCGACTTCAGATCAGAGAATGAGAGAATTCAAGCTCTTTTTACTGATCTGGAAGACAAGCATGAAGCTTCAGTCCTTCAAAGCCAGCAGAAAGCGAAGGAAAAGGAAAGACTTACGGCGGAGGGAGCAGACTTGGCCGAAAAGAGGCTATTGGAACAAGCCAACAGATACGAACGAACCACCTAAGATCTGTCTCAATTGAGAGCCTCTGCTTTCCATCTGGACATTGAACGTTTAAACACACTCAATCAACACAAAGACCAAGAGATAGCACGACTCAGGAAGATGATTGAACAGATCAATGTGGATCATAAAGAAAGGGAAACCATTTTGTCATCGACTTTACAACAACAGAAGCAATTGGCACAACTTGTAAACGACAAAGACACACTTATAGAACAACTGGAAGAGAGATATTCAGAGCTCCAGGAGAGCTTACATCCACCTACTCGTTCCTTAAAACAACTGGAAATGTTGGAAGACACCATAAGCGAGAATGATAGCAAGCTCGGATGCATGAAAAAAGAAATAACTCACCTCAAAGAAGAGCTGGAACGACTCAGGGCTCAGCAGAGTCGAGCCACCCCAGTGCCCGAGCCTAACGCTCTACATGATATCGCAGACCTTCAAGCGGAGGTGTGTCAACTGAGGGTAGTCAACAATTCACTTGATGAGGACAGAAAACATCTGCAAAAGAAGACTGAAGATTACAGACAGAGCAAAGTACAACTACTTCTGATTTCACAGGACCACGAGAAGGAGATAGACATGCTTAAAGATGAGCAAGAACAGATGAAGCGTACACACCACCAACTCGTGTTCAAGAAAGATGAAGAGATACGGAACTTGCAAAACACCATTCAACTCATTCAAACCCAGATGCACGATGAACAAGCAGGCGTTCAAACAGAAGGGCCGAGGGAGTTGCTTCTGGGAAAAGACGTCACAACGAGAACGCTCCAGGAACATCCTCCCAGAGTGACGGATTCACTCACCGCTACCTCAGAGCTGGGACAAAAAGACCACGGACCAACCTCTGTGGACAGGAAGCAGCAAAGGGAGGAAGAAGATGCCTTCCAGAAGACACTGGAGGAGAAAGACCTGTTCATCAAAGAACAAGGCAAGCAGTTCCATGCTTTATACCAGAATTATAGTAACAAAGTCAATGAAAATGCACTTTTGAGGCAGGCACTGAATAACCAGAAAGACAAAGTGGGCATTTTAGAAGTGAACATCCATGACCTGAAAAAGGAAAACGACAAACTAGTGGAAGAAAACAGGGGGAAAGAGGCAGCCTATGAAGCCTTACAGGAAACTGAGAGAAAGCTGTCGAAGATGCTGCAAGAAAGAGACTTGGAACACGACAGAGTGAGAGAAGAGGCCCTTGCTTTTCAACAGCTCCTGAAAGACACAGAGCAGGGCCACACTGACGAGGTCCGTGAGCTTTTAGAGGCCGTGAAGTCACTGCAGGAGGAGACAGCTTTTGTGAAGGAGGAAAGAGATGAAATCCTGTTGGCCCTGAAACAGGCCCAAGTGGCAAACAGCACTGCCCAGAATGAACTTCAGCAGTTACGTCAGGAAGAGTCCAGCTTAAAGCAGGAACTGGAGAAACTGCAGAAACAGCTTGTACAAACAGAACGTTCTGACCCGCAAGGAGCTTCAGCGGCCGGGAACAGAGAGGCTAAGCTGAGCGGCATCATCATAGAATTGGAGGCGAAGATCGCTGCCTCCTCTACTGCAATGAAAGACACAAACCACCAGTCCCATTTGCGCATGGAGTCGTTGCGGGAACAACTGAACACAGTCTGCAAGGGGAGGGATGATACTGTCCAGGCGCTTTCCCTGTCCCAGGAGAAAGTCAGACAGCACGCCCTCTCCCCCGCCCACATGCAGGTCATACTGGAGCGTTGTGAGCAAGAGAGAGAAGCCATGCATTGCGCTGAACTAGAAGAGAACCAACGGCTAGTGGAGGGATGGGAGAACAAGGCCCAGATACTGCAAGGACAACTGCAGTCGCTAGAAGAAGAGTTGGATGAAGCAAATGATGCATTGGAGTCAGCAGCAATTCTTATGGAAGAATTGGACCTCAAGGAAGAACACATAGAAGAACTTCAGAAACAAAATGAGCTTCAACAAGAAATGCTGGCTGATCTACAAAAGAAACTCATGACTGTAGTTCACAGTCCAGAAGAAGCACTGGACAAAATCATAATGCGAAAACTCCTGATCCCGTATTTCCACACGCCCAAACAGCAGCGTCCTGAACTTTGGCGCTTGATGGGAAGTATCCTGGGCATCGAAAAGGGAGAAATGGAGGAGTTGCTGCATGAAGATCAGGGCTCTGCTCGCACGTGGATGCACAGCTGGTTTGGAGGAGGATCCAAACCTCTCTCCAACACGTCTCTGACACACAATCAACAGTCTGTGAATACTCATTCCATGTCAGAACTCTTTGTTCAGTTCCTAGTGAGAGAATCTCATGCCTCCATTCCACCAGCAAAGGCCTCTCTTGAGGATGTGAAAGGCCTGGCTTCCCCAGGAAGACTAAACTAGAGAGCAACGTGCCTGCATGTACTCAGGACACCAGAGACACCGGTTGTGGGAGAAGACCAGACCTGGAGCCTCTCCTGATTCCCTGCTCTGAGGCTGCGCCTCTTATGAAGCCAGCTTGACGTGAACCTGGTGGGCCGGGGCAACTTGTTTGGAAACCACTCTTGGAGATGTTGCCCACATTCACAGCGCTACGTGACAACAACGCTGGAGAAAGAGCTTCTCAGGACATAGATGGGTCTCCAGCCAGAAGCAAGACAAACATAGAACTTGAAAGAGACCGAGAACAATACCTGTATGGAGTTGATCAGAAAGTGGCCTTTTGGAAAAAGTTTGCAATTGTACCTGCATTAAAAGTATTTTAACACTCTTAGAAATTAAAACAGAAAATAACAACTAAAAACACCACAACTATGTTAACCCAGTGAGTCTACTCCTGAGTTTATTTCAGTGAATAAAAACTTATATTTATTTAAAACTATGTATGCAACTTTTTTCATAGTAAATGTTTGAGAGAAAGTGAGAGAGAGACTGTGAGAGAGAAAGAGGGGAAGGAAGGGGGGTAGGGCTCAAGGGGGCAGACCCAGGGTGGGAGGGCCCAGAACTGTCTCTGTTGTTGCACATCATTAATTGTTACAGGGTTTCATTCCATATTGTAGAAGTGGTGCAGCATGGAGGGGTGGGGGACTGAACCGGGGGGGTCTCCCACTTGGGAGGGAAGACCCTTTTTCACTGAGCATCACTATGGTTACCAGATGCACCGCAGTTCAGCGTCGGGTTTGAATTGGCTGGGGCTGGGATGCAGGGCTTCATCATGCCCATGCCGGTTCTCATTGAGTTATGATCATTCGAACACCTGTTGAATGAGCAAAATCCCCCCACTCAGTTATTCAGGACACTGTCTCCCACACAGGATAGGAGACTCTTGTGTTACTAAACTGCAACCTCACCCCAGACCTTGTGTTCCCCTTCTCTTCCCAAATTTGTTCCTAGAAGTCACAGGATTTCCACCTTTGTGTCCCTGGTGAATAATTGTGTGTGTGCGATTTTCCCACCTGTAGAACTTCACAGGTGTGAGGCAAGGATGACTGATATGGTTTCTTGCTGAAACACATGGAGGTGACAACAAGCAGGAGATCTGGGTTGTGATCTGTGAACCAGAGCCAGGGAGCAGGGCAAATTCCTAAGAAGACATGATGCCCTAGTGTCATCCAGCCACCCAGGGAGGGTGTGGAGACAGCTGCTCAGGAGGCCAGGGACTAGGAAGCACAGTATGAGGAGGAGGTTGTCAAGGAAGTAGAAAACATAGTGAAGTTAAAACTTGCCTGTGGTGCCTATTTTATTTTACTTCACCAGCAATCGGGAACTATGGCTGGACACTTAGAGAATGGCATGATTGAGACTTCAGTGCTTTGTTGTTGTTGTTGTTTGCTTTATTTTGTTTGTTAAGAACTAGTGTCCTTCAAAGAGTTAGAGGAGAAAAGACTTGGACAGATACACGAGGCTTCCTTACAGTAAAGGTGATGGGTAACAGGAAGAAAAATGGAATTTAACACAATGAGGATAAATAGAAAGGAAAGATGAACAATGTTAACGTAGAGTCCATGGACTTTCTACCAACTATACTTTATAGGGTGGAGAAATGGGAGGATGATATGATAAATGGATATTCAGTTCAATGAGTGCATGAGTTTGTCATCATTTCTCAAAATGAGGAACATGTTTGAAGAGAAAATAAAGCATCTTTGAAGAAGAAGTTATGGGGAAGTATCATATAACAAAAACATAGAATTAATACTATTGTAGTAACAATGTTGTTGTGAGATGGGAACTAAATTTGTTAGATGGGAGGGGGTTGGCTTCTGGGTGAAACTGTGAAGGTTTTAAGAAGGACAAGCTGGGGAAGCCGAGATGGCTCAGTGGGTTAAGCGCTCACTTTGTAGCCCCGGGACCGAGGATCAAATCCCGGCCCCGGCCCTTGTGGACCCATATGCTAAGGTAACCAGACATCCCACTTTTGGCAGGACAGTCCCGATTTTTAACAATTTGTCCAGCATCCCGCGGCATTTTAAAAAAGTCCCGATTTTTAGAAAGAATGCATGACAAGCTAGGGAACGGCGGGAGATAGACCAAATTTTTAATCAAGAACCCCCTCCCCCCCGGTCAGTGGTGTCCCACTTTACCAATGTTAAAATCTGGTCACCTTACCATATGCTGAACTGGGGAGTGCCCCCAGTTCAGTTCTCACCGGGGTGAAACCTCGGCCCACTTCCTGCCCTGTGCAGCCCCGCCCACCTGTGGAATGAAACTATGTGGAAAAACAAATGATGAGCAACTATAGAGACTGTTCTGGGCCCTCCCCCTTCTCTCTGTCTCTGTATCTATCTCTCTCTCTCTGTCAAAAACAATAAAAATAACTCTTAAAAAAAAAAGGACAAGCTGGGAGTGAGAAGCTAGTCATGGGTCTATAAAGTCAAGCAAAGCAACTGACATGGTAAGGACTATGTATGATGCCAAGTGAGCATTAGATTAGTGCCTGGGATTACTTCTTAAATTATATAAATATCTAACCACTGCGCTGTATACTGAAAATTAACGTGTAACAATATTGAAGGTAAAAAAGAAGAGGAAGAGGTGGTTCGTATATACAACGGAATATTGCTCAGCCATAGAGAGAATGAAGTCATGCCATCTGTAATAACCTGGTTGGTCCTAGAGGAAATAGTGCTGAGTGTAGTAAGTCAGACAGACAAAGATCAATGTCATAGCATTGCACTTATAGGTGGCACCTAAAGAACAGAAAAGATCAACACACAAAACAGAATTTGAATGGCAGATAGAGAAAATTTGTTTTCTCCTAAGATTTATTTTATTATTTTGAGATGTGACAGGGAAAGAGAGATAGAAAGAGGCGGGAGGGCCCAGAGCAGTCTCCATAGTTGTACATTGTTGGTTGTGACATGGTTTCACTCCACACAGGTGGATGTGGGGCTAGGCGGTGTGGGAACCAACCCAGTGCCTTCCCACCTGAGAGGTGAAATCTTTCGGCAGTGAGCCATCTCAAGCAGTTGCCAGTAGTGCTGCAGTGGACACATGGGTTTGCACAGGTCGAGGCTGGGCATTGAACCACAGATCTCATGATTGGGAGACAAGTGCTGAACTGCTGAGCTATCCCAGTAACCCCTGGACAGATAACTTTTGACAAAGGGAGACAAACATATATGGTAGAGAAAGGAAAGGCTCTTCAATAAATGGTGCTGGTAAAATGAAATGACTTTTTAAAATACTTCTTGATTCTGCATCCTCCTTAGAAAATCATGTTGCAAATGTTTTACTTTGAGAGCCTATGGTGAGGTCTCCTGCCACTAAATAGCAAAGTGAAGTGTTTCTTTTCTTCATTGTGATATTTTTTGAAGGACTTCAAGAGATATACAGACACACACATATACACAGGCACACACCCTCACTTTAAAAGAAACTACCAATGAATTATCCAAATAGAAGCAAATAGTGTATACATAATTGCCTATTATTTCAAAAGCAATCCAAGGCCTAGATGACTGAGTAAATCTTGAGTTTATATTTGCATTTGGTCTCATTTATTTCTCACAGGAAAAATAACAAAAAATTTTATTTAGACAATCAGTTTCCAAGCTGTGGTCCCCATAAACCCAAGAGTATATGCTGGGCAGTTTAATGGTACCCAAAATATAATCAGTAGTGGTGAGAAACAAGTAAACAAATGCAAAACGTTAGTTATTGAACAATCAATGTTAAATCTGACTCACCATTAACACAGACACTTCAAAATGAGATCCCATTAGCAAGTGATGATGGGCCATAAGTATGACCCCTTCCCCCAGAACCTCACTCCTACCTGTAATTACACACAGTTCTTTACCAATTCACTCTTGACATTTCTAGAACTTCCCCAAACATGGAAATACATCTGTAGCCAGAGTGTTTGATCAGTTTAGTTTTTCACTGAGTCAAAGTAAGCTCATTGTTTTAATCGTGGTTCTTTTCAAGTATTTTTTTTTTTAATTTCATGATTAACATATTTTCATATATATATATATATATATATATGGAATACAATCTTCACAAAATCAAAACTATTTCTTTCTCAAACAATATAACGTCTCAAGAAATTCAAGAAATGTCAGAAAACGTTGAAGCGAGAGTAGTCGATAGAATTACAAAAAGTAAACTATTTTGTATCCAGGTCAATGAACGTGTAGATGCTGCTGAGTGAGCTATTTTGCTTGACATCAGGAGAGACCTGTAGGAAATGAAATGAGGAAAACCTGTTGTTTTTTCGCCCATTCACAGAGCGTACCACAGGCAGAGATATTTTTAATGCATCAATAGTTATTTAATTGAAAAGAACATGAGTTGGTTGAATTGTTGTGGCATGTTCACCGATGGAGACAAGCCTGAATCAGGGTGTTTCATATGCCTACAGGCCCCAATGAAAGAAGTAGCTCATCATATCCCCTGAAGTCAATGCTGCATTCGTAGACAAAGTCTTGCATTCAGCTCTCTTCCTAGTGAACATAAACATGCTCTTCATGAGGCTGTAAACATAAATATTATGAAGTCACAACCACAAAACTCCAGGTTGTTTACAGCACCATGTGGAAAGGGAAGCAGCATTCATAGCACATTACTTTCGTGTGTGGAGGTAAGGTGGCTCTCTCGTGGCAAAGTACTTACACGGATGTATGAACTTAGACATGAAGTTCAGGTATGTTTTAAAGACCATCATTTTCTTCATTCTCCAAAGTCTGAGGACAGTGATTGACTTCAAGTTCTTGCATATTTATCAGATATTTTTCTAGAAATAAACAAACTCAAATTGGAACTTCAAAACAACTCAATCCCTATATTCAAAGTTGCTGACAATGTTAAGTCAATGATTTAAAAACTATCTATTGGAAAACATATATTGAACAAGGTCAGCCTGAAGTTTTTGAAATTTTTCATAATTTCTTATCTGTGAATGACTTGTACCTACTCCAAAATGTGGTAATAGTGTAAATCATGTGAGAGCAATAATGAGTAGCCTCTCAGTGTGGATAAGAAAACAACTGGATTGCAGATCCCTTCATGAAGAATTCCTCCAAGAAGCTAAACTATCCATCAAGGAAATAGAGTAGATAATCAAACTTTCAACTGATTTTTCTTTAAATTCTGATTTTGAACGAAAGCATCTTGTTACCTTCTGGGCAGATGTCAGTGTGAAATGGGAACAGCTCAGGGAGAAGGCACTCAAGTACTACTTGCCTTTTACTAGTACTCTACTAGTAGAGACCGGCTTTTCTCTTACACCTTCCTAAAATGAGTAGCACCGCTCACTTAATGCAAGTTTAGATTTAAGACTGTATCATGCATCTTTTGAGCCTGATTTCAAAAAGTAAATGCATCAAAGTAAGCTCAACTATCTCACTAGTAATGTTTCAATTGGCTAGTGATCTGCATAACCATTATTATAGACTTTTAAGGTAATGCAAATAAACATTATTAATAACAAATTAATGGCATGTAGAGATAGCTCAGCAGTTTGAGTGCTTGCCTTGCAACTGCGAGGTCAAGGGATTGAATCCCAGCCCTGGGTTGTGCAAACCCATGTGCTGAACTACGTACCCCCTAGTAAATGACAGGATGGTGGTGAAAGTTCTTGCCTCTTATACCGGAAGCTTCCAGTTCATTTCCTGCCCCATGTGACTTCACATCCACCTGTGTGAAATGAAACTCTGTCACAACTAATGATGTACAACTATGGAAAGTGTTCAGGGCTTTTTGTCCTCTCTCTCTCTCTCTCTCTCTCTCTCTCTCTCTCTCTCACCTTCTCCCAAACTATAAAATAACTCTTTAAAAATATATTAAAATTTAGTGAAATACTTGATCATCATTATTAAGATTCAACTTTGTTATGAATATTATAAAATTCAATCTGTGTTTTGGACTTTGCGTGTAGACATTTTCTTTTTCCTAAATTGTTGTATCATTCTCACTATTTTACATTAAGATTAAGTACTAGATTAAAAAAAAAGTTCCAGTATTTAAAAACTGCTGTTTTAAAACTAGGGGTACATTTATGGAAATAGGTTTAAAACAGGTACACAAATGGAAAAAGTTGGGGAACTACTGCTATATTGATACATGTATGTACATAAGGGATTATTACCGTATTTTCTGGCGTATAAGACGACCGGGCATATAAGACAACCCCCTAATTTTACAGTTAAAACATAGGTTTAGGCCTATATTCGCTGTATAGGACTATAGCCTCGGAAGTGGGGGTTAGTCTTATACAGCGAATATAGGCCTAAACCTATGTTTTAACTGTAAAATTAGGGGGTCGTCTTATACGCCCGGTCATCTTATACGCCAGAAAATATGGTATGTCTTCTTAAAATATCAATCTCCTTATGGAATAATCCTCTTCACCCATTATAATTGTTCTTATTCTGAGGTCTACTTTATCTGAAATTAATACAGATACTCTATTTTTATTTTGATATAAGGTACATCTTCCTCCATCAGTTTCCTTTTCATCTATGTATGTTATATGCATATATACTGTGCGTGTTTTTTAGACAATCATAGTTGAGTCTTTTTTACTTGATCTGCCCAAATAGTGTCTTTATTTCACTATCTATAGTCAAACCATTCACATAAGACTATAGATATAGTTATATTAAAATCTACGATATATGTGACTATTTTATATTAGTTGACAATATATATCATTTTTTAAGGACTGAAATAGGTAGTTTTTCAGTCATGAGGGGTGACCTCAACAGTCTATACAACAAATTTTTATGTGCTTTGGTAAAAATGTAATATACATAAACACATATGAAGTAAATGTTGAAAATTTTAATATATTTTTTAGATGAAGGTATACAGGTATTAAACAACTTTACTGTTGCTTACCAATTTTGATTACATTTTTGAAAGAAAATAAAACTAATTTGGATGCTTATGGTATAAAATTATACACATATTTTTGTCCTTTCAAAGATTTCATGATGCAAACATTAAACAAAAACAATTTATTTTATTTTCATTAAGGGAAGACAGAGAAATAGAGAGAGACAGAGAGAGAGAGAAGTGGGAGTGCCCAGAGCAGTCACCAGAGTTATTCATTTTTGTGACATGGTTTCATTCAACAGTGGATGTGGGTCCATGTGGGCAGGAACTGAACCGGGCCATCCAGCATGGGAGGTGAGAACCTTCACCACCCTGCCATTTCTCTGGTTACCACTGTTCAGCATTTCAGCATGTGAGTTTGCAAGGGCCTGCACCAGAAATCAAACCCCAGACCTAGCCATTGTGAGGCAAATGCTGAACTGCTGAGCTATCCTGGCATCCCATAGATACACAGAGTTTTAAGCAAAAATGACAATTGTGTGAGCCTCCATAAAGGCACGTAAACTTTCTCCTTATTAAAAGTAAGACAACATAGTCTTAGTAATAAGCCTTTCAAGGAAGGACTAGGGGTTAATCCAAGATGGGATAGGCTACCTAAAGGTCATGTTAACTGTGAGTGTTTGAGCCCATTGAATGTAATATGAAATGTTTTTATTGTGTACATTAAAATAACCTTTTCAAACCAATACATGTTTTTAAAAATTGTAAGAAATCATCCTATTTAAGAAAGTAATCCCAAGTTTAGATTTAAGACTGTATCATGCATCTTTTGAGCCTGATTTCAAAAAGTAAATGCATCAAAGTAAGCTCAACTATCTCACTAGTAATGTTTCAGTTGGCTAGTGATCTGCATAACCATTATTATAGAACAGCTCCTCCAGTCAAACTGAAAAGTAACTCTTTATAACTGTATTTTTGTCCAGTGATAATCAGAGACACACCATCATTAACTGTCTCCAAACAGCCTGGCTGAAGACAGTCTCAACAGAAAGAGTTAAAGGGTTGTCCCTCAAACTAGTGTGTTCCGATGTGTTACTAAAACACACAATGTTTTTTCCTATGACTTTGCTGCCCAGCATTCACCTCCTTTCTCCCAGACACAGCACCGAAAAGCCATAGGGCAGTTGGGTGGAAGTGACCTTCCCATTCTGAGTGAAGATGTTTCCGTCCAGCTTCAGGGGAATAAGTCCGTGTCTCAGTCCATTTTTCTGGACACAATGACTGACTCAGGAGGGCAGGACATGAGCCTGTGAAACTCAGAAGACATTGCTGGGCGTCTCATACATCAGAAAAGATGGTCTGTCCTCCCCAGGAGACCACAGGAGGATAAGGTGACCAACTTTTTTCCAATGAAAACAAGGACATAAATAAATAAAAGAAACAAATATTGCAAATAAAAAAATTTATTCTTTGCAACAATAACTAAACAGAAAGCATTATAATATAGTAAATAGATAACGCAGGCATATTATGATTATTATTTAAATATGAATATTTTTCGATTGAATGAATATTTTTGTTAATGTATCATTTTTGAAAAGTATTATTTTCTCTCCCTGATTGTAGTCACAACAAAGTTACTGCCTACATAAAATTAAATAAGTGGTTTTTTCATCATTATGGGAAATTTTTGTTATTAAATATTTAGAGATTTACAAATTAGCTTTTACATATTGAAAAGGAGGACACTTTTTGAGGAGGACAGAACTTCCAAAAGGAGGACTGTCCTCCCTAAAGGAGGACGATTGGTCACCTTAGCATCTTCTAAGATTACTGTCACTCCCTATTTCTCTCTTTCTTTAGATTGGTACCCACCTGTGCCACTTTAGAACTTGGGTAAAATTCTCCATCAAAGGTCATGGAACCTGTCCTCCCAAATGGCACAAATGGGGCCATATGACAATCCAGAAGTGATGGGTAAGCTCTCCATGGGGTTAACCTTGACAATGAAAAATATAACATGGGAGGGGATTAGGCAAATAAAGTTTCCCTCCTTTATCTCTCCTGTATACTACTCCAAGGTGTGGTGCTTCCTTACAACACTTTAGATTACATACCAAGTATGCAAGCCTATAGGTGACCTGCTACGTTATTTCATAGCTTGGTGTACAGCGAGAACCAGGGCAGTGATGTGTCTCCTGGCATAGCACTGTATCTTCCCTTGTTTCACTGCCCTTTATTCCTCCCCTCTGCAACCTGAACTTACACTTTTAAAAGAAACTGATAGTATCAAATGCCTGTCTCAAGTTCTGTTTTCTAGTCTATCTTAGTAAGTTGAAGACACATACTAGATAACTAAGTAAAAGGTGGGTATGTCATTTAGTATTTCAGGAAAATGATTAAGGCTAGAGATATACATTTTGAAGTTATGTATAGATGTTATTTTAAAACATGATACTGGATAAGATCATCAAGGGAGACTAGATACAGAAGACAACTGAGGTTTTATTGAAGGGCACTCCAGCCCTTAGGAAAGGATGAGAAGTCAGCAAAAGAATCTTGGAATAAGGTAGAAAAAAAGGAGGCAAACAGAGTTCCAATTTGGACAGTGTAGGTCAAAATCACACACCTTGTGTGTTTCCTCAGATTCCCATCACTGCCTATTTCTCTCTTTGAAGTCATAGGTGAACTGGACAAGAGCAGTTCTGTTGCAGTGCTAAGTTGGGTAAAGGCTTAAAAGAAGAAATTCAAAAGAGAACCAGCAGCTATTTGAAAAGATAAACAAAATTGATAAAACTTTCATCAGACTTATCGAGAAAAAAAAGGTCCCAAATTAATAAAATCAGAAATGAAGAAAAAAATGACCATTGACACCACAGAAAATACAAAGTATTATGAGAAAATATTACACACAATTATATGCTAACAAATTTGACAATCTCGAAAAAAATGGATAAATTTCTAGAAACATGCAACCTTCTAAGACTGAATCAAGAAGAAACAGAAAATCTGAACCAACCAATTACTACTAATGAAATTAAATCAGTAATCAAAAAAACTGCCAACAAACAAAGGTCCTGTACCAGATGGCTTCACAGATAAATTTTATTAAACATTCAAAGAATAATAATAGTATTCTTCTAATACTATTTCAAAATATTCAAAAGGGAGAGCTCCCAAGAACATTTTATTAAAAGAAGCCCACCATTACCAGTTCCAAAACCAGACAAAGACATTACAAAAAGGAAACAATAGGCCAGTATCCCTGACATATCTGCAGGTGTCATCGTGATGCTTTTAAAAGGAGATATTAACCACATTTGTCTAGAAGGCTGTTAAAGAACAAAAGACTGTTGCGGGTCATTGTGCAGATTTAAAGTGAGAATTTGGTGCACAGAATGGAGGTATGGAAGGAGTCCCAGGCACCCATGTTTTTTGAAAACTCTCCATTGATTGTAATGTGTAACTCAGGCTAGAGAACCAGTATGCTAAGACAGTGAAGGAGAGAAAACAATTCATTCCAAGCAGAGAAATGGGTCTTGGTTTCTGTTATACACTTGAGTTGCATCTTAAAGTAAGATTTTAGCACAGGAAATGGATCAAAAGGAACTTCTAAGTGTTAAAGAAAACCATGAAGATTAAAAAATAATTAAACTCTAGGAAAAGTACATGAACAGTAAGCTTAGAAAATGCTGTATTCCTTGAGGTTAAGATGCCAAGTTCAAAAAGGGGTATAATGCAGAGAGGTCAAATTACCAATGAGAGGTTCAACCTACTGGTATTTCAAGCAATGGGGAGCCATTGCAGGAGTTTGAGCATTGAAATGATTTATAAGGTCAAGTGACCTTTTGCAAAGTCACAAAATTAAACAAGTAGAATTCTGATCCTTTGAAATTATAAGGAGTCTTTTCTACGTAATCTTTCATCTGATAAAAACACATCTTGTCTCACTAATACAGCATATGAAGAGATTTCTTGACACTTCACTTTGAATCATTTTCCTAAGATAATAAATTGAATTGGAATACCACATTGGGAGTAAATGGGGTCAATAATCCTGTATGCAAAGTGTCTCTAGGTAACAGACTTCATTAAATATCCTTAGAATGTGAACTTCTGGCTTATCTATACCAACTCAGTTGAGCTCATCAAGGAAGAAGTATGAAATACCCAACCTTAAAATACATGCATTTCTGTGACCTCGTATGCTTTTCAATATCACTGAAGAGCAATCATTGTTCAGGTAATTCCAACCTTGGCATATCTAACACCACACACACGCACACACAGACACACAAGCACACACATACGTGAATGACTTTCAGGGTATGAATAGAATTTGTCTTTCTGCTCATAATTTTTCTTCAATTCATATTAAGTTCAGTTTGCATTTTCCTTGAACACATATCATAATGATACTGAGAATGCAGACTGATCACCCTCCTATGGCAAATAGAAAGCAATCCTGCTTTTCTTTTGCCTCAATTAATCTACAAAGTGAATATTTTACTGATGGGTAAAGGAGCTGATCATATGTGGTGGACCAGGAGGACTGTGTTCTACCACCCACTGTCCAGAATAAGAAAAAGAATGCACTCAGGCTTCTTTGGAAAATATTTAGATTCACAAGAACCAATAGAATGTTATGCTTGGCTTGACGAGCAGTAGGGACTTGAAGGCACCTTACATCTCCACATCAGAGTTCTGGGTAAAATGAGAGGCTCACTCTGAGCTCAGGTAGTATATTTACGGATATCTTGAAAATAGAAGCTCAGTTAATGAAGCCTACCTCTTCTTAATCTCCTGCTCTCAGAATGTATCTAAAAGCATTATTATTAAACATACAATGATGGAAAGTGAGCTGATTCTGGGTGGTGAGCACATAATGGGAGGTATAGACAATGTAATGTAGAATTGTATACCTGGAAACAATGTAATTGATATCAATTAATGTCACCCCAATACATTTAACAACAACAACAAAAAAGAACAGCATGTATAAATAAGTACTATAGATGTGTGTGAATATATATTACTTATAAAAACACAAACATTCAAAGTTTTTTTTAAAAAGCATTATTATTACTTTCATTATGGGTGTTTTTAATGTTATTCATTAACCAAGAAAACATGCAGAGCAAGGCAAAGGCCTCTCTTGGAAATGGATTTGCTACAGAGTAGGAATGGAAATTTATTCAGATGAAACCCAGCTAGCTCAGGAGTTTAGTGGACAAGCAATAATGCCTGAAGAAAGATAATGGGCTCCTGCTTTTGTGCTTTATTTTTGACAAGTAGGTTTGCAGGTTGATGCTAATGGACATTGACAAACCCCTCCTTCCTGCAGCCTCCTGTCTTTATCCCAGAGTATGTTCTGTGTCCTTCCACTGGCTCTGAATCGGACCTGACTCATTGAGACCAGGGCCGCTGGACAGAGAATGAGACTTGTTCTGCCTCTGCATGCACGAAGGATGACACTGGCACCTCCATATGGGGTAAAGCTTCAGAATTCCCAGAAAAATACCAAGGAAAGCACACCTTTGAAAGTACTTCTGAGAAAACCATTTCTTTCTCTTTCCTTAGCCACTCCATAATAGAAGCCATTTATCCTGTAATACTTGAAGACATGTCTAATATTTTCGATTGCTTGTGTTTCTCAAAAGATAAATTCAGCCCTCTGCTTCTACTCTCCTCTCCCTAGATAAGATGGAGTTCAAAGATCTCTCTCTTCATTTTTAAACACAGAAAGATGAACCAACAGAGCTTAGAGGTCCATTAAAATCTCTAGCAGCCCATTGATTTATGCACGGCCAAACATGTTGCATTGGGAAAACAATATGTCTTTTCAGAAGAAACAAATTTACAAAAATATATGATACATCTTCACCATCGTTACTGATGTCTGTAAACAACACACAAGCCAAAAGAGAGAGACTAGTTGAAAAGAATGACCAATTGGGAAGGCAACCCTGGAATGGATAAGGGACTTAGTAACCAAACATCGTAACAGGCTTTACCATCATTCTCTTGATTAGAATATTTTCATATTTAGTGCTTTGTCTCATCCAAATCTTTTTATGCTTATTAATTTGAAAACAAGTTACAAAAACTTTGAATACTGTAAATGTATCTTAGAAATTATCATGCCTTTCATTAACCATGAGCAAACTATTTATTATTTATATTAGGCTATATGAATGGTCTATTAATTGTCTGGGTCCTTTAGAACAAAAAAGGTAAGGCATGCATTAAGTGTGCTGAAGCATTGACTCATAGCCTCTGGGAAACCTAAAAGAATATATTTGCTACCAGAGATGCTAACTACTGACTCCCAAGGAGTCCTCCACATGCTCCAGAATTTGTGTTAGAGGAATCTTGCAGCCCAGGGCCTCTTCTCATGGACTCCTGGGAATCTATAGACCTGCTTTTTGGGAATCTTCAGGTGTTATAATTATGGCTGGTGTATTTTTCATTTCAATGATCTTTCAAGAACAATATGCGAGTGGGAATAACCTAAGGTGGCAGCAGCTAACTTTGAATGCAGTGCTTCTCAAACCTGAGGTCCACATGTGCACAGAGATGTAGAGCTCAGTTGTGGGGGACACCACTGTAATCAAAAGCTAAGGATCGAAGGGACAGCATTTCTCTTCTTACTCTTCAATCTTGGTACATTTCAAAGTAATATGACTCCTCTTCAAAATATTATTTTAAAGCCAAAGAAACTATCTCTTATATCCCACAGTCAAAAATCAAGAGAAATATTCATGAATTACTTTGCCTCCATACTGCATATTAAACCCAGAGCAAGATCCTGCCGCACATCATTTACTTCCTCATTGTATCCCGTTTCAGGTGTGCTGTCACCTGTATTGAAGAGACCGTACCTTCCAGATG